>BMAC01000128.1:629780-674171 GCA_014905375.1 Phtheirospermum japonicum
TCAGACCCGAATTCTAGATAGCAAGCACGAGGCCAGGCACAGATTTACCGCCCCGACCCGGGAGACTGCTCTCCCAAATAGAATGGTAACTGAGGCGGGACACAATAGAGCTGCAATCTGATTGGTCTGTCTTCCCAATACGCGTCACGGTCACGGACGTGTTAAAATACTCCCTGACCTGGGTAATTATCCCATCCGCGACGGTCCAGGCGTGGACCCAGGCAATGGAGCGCGATTGGTCGAATCCCTCCGCGAGGACGGTGGGCCCAAAGGCGGCGATACTGTGCGGAACAAATCGGAAGGTGGAGTCCTGTTCTCCGGTGAGGAATCGCATCAAAAACTGGTGGGACGGCGGACCATGGAACCACCACTCGAGGTCGTCGCCGGCGAGAATCTTCTGGATTGCCTGCGCGTCGCGGCGGTTCAAGGCGGCATACAGGGCGCGGACCACCCCTTCGTTAAGAGTCTCTTCCAGTGCTAAAAATTAAGTTGTAGAGCGAATATTTTGGAAGTGAAGGGGCGTAAGTGTAAATAGTAATAGTGTGTGGGTGTATGGTGCTGGAGTGGAGGGGTTTATATAGGATAAGAGAAGGATCTTTTGAGGGAATGGGTGATGGGTGTGGAGGGTAGAATTGGAATTGGATTATGAGTTATAGGGTCCCCACTTTGGCCCTATTGAAAAATGCTTTTGCCAGGAAGGTATGGAACTTTTCAAGCCTACCTCATTTGACCACATTCACACAGTTGGACATGGGTGTAAAATAGACTATTTTTGATCTTATGTGGAGAGTATATTTCCATGAATATTTGTTTTATAGACCCAAAAACAAACTAAACACTCAATAATCTGTTTAAAATTGTTAAAAGTTCATTTGAGTTTGAATAAGATGCAAAGCTCGTAAAATTTGTAAGAAAATCCGTAAAAGAAAAAGAAAATAATCTAACATGATTAGTGGGAGGAAAAATGAAATAAGTAAATAGTTTTTTTGTTTTTTTTGTTTGTTTTTTTGTTTTTTTTAAGATTTTTGGGAATGTTTACATTTTAACATAATTTTCTCTTTTTAACAAAAGCGTGACTGCACGAACTTTTATTTCATCCACTGCGGAATAATTATTTCAAATGAGAATGAGATTTGAGAGTGTGATAGATTGTAAGATAAAAAGGAAATATAATAATTAATGTAATTAAAAGTGATTAAATAATGTTTGAAAATGTTTAGCAGTTAAAAATATGTAAATGGTGAAAAATTAATTTGTAGAGAAATGTATAGTAGTGATTTGTTCCTTTTTTTTTTTTTTTTTTTAATGTATAAATGTAATAGACAAATGCAACTTCCACTCATATCATCATTGTCCTGATAATAACTGTCCGCAACTGGCTGAAGGAGCTTTCGAAGCCCAGGCCCCCCTATATTAAGCCCTACAACTAATGATGCATAATCCATCTAATCTTGTTTTTTATAATTATTATTATTGTCGTTGTCCTCCTTGTAAATTCTCAACCAATTATTTATTTTTTGTCTGTACTCCATCTACATGATTAGTGTTATAATTATATATGTTAATTAATCATAATATTATTTTGTTAAAAATAATTAATATTATAAATAATAAAAATTAGGGTAAAAATAATAAAATAATAATTAATTTTTATTGAGAAAGTAAAAAAAAAAACAATAATTCACAGATAGAATGGGGCAAAAAAAATCTAAATTACGATGAACTTTTATGAAATTCAGTTTACCAATTCAATCATCCGAAAATCACATTATAGCTCAATTAGTAGGTATTAATTACTAAGGAATAATATGAACTCCATAATTTAATACAAGTCCAGCTCAATAATCACATGTCTAAAAGCATAACTACACGAAAGCTCATTCTATCATAAATATTAAATCTCACATAATTTAAACCCTCATTTTATTCATTTATTTATTTTATACCCTAGTTTTAAGAATAATTGTATAGGCATTGTTGCTCCACAACTCTAGAAAACTCTCTTATCCTCACAAAGAAAGTCATTGTCCTTTGCCATTAATTCGTCATCTTCCCTCTGCGGGGGAGTGGGAAGGGAATTCTTGTGCTTTGTTTTTACCTTCTTTTTTTTGTTTAGTTCTCATTTATCTCATTTTACGGTAGCTTTGTTAGTTTACTTGGGATACTCAATTTCTCAGTTTTTATTTTTCAATGTGTCAAATAAATTGTTTATGTTGTGGGCGTTTAATAGAATAAGTTGACAATTATAAAGTAGTTGTTTTTTGATAGAGACATGATGCAATGGTAATATGAAAAGTATTATGTGTATTAATTGTTTTACAATGAATATTGTAGGTGATATAAATATCAACCAATCGAGCATTCTAGAACATCACACGTGTAACTATAATACTGAATGACATATAACAACAAAAGTAACAGCTATGGTGACAGTTATGAGCTACAGAAAGAAAACTTCAACGGGTTGCATGAATTTGGCAGCTTGTGCATGCGTGCATGTATAATATATACTCTAATATGCCCCTCTCAATTCTTACTCGGATTTGGTCCTACTGAAAGTTTGTTTCTTAAACGAGTAAAGAATTTACCACTAAGAGGTTTAGTTAACATGTCCGCAGTTTGATGCACAGCTGGTATATATTTGATGTACTGAAATGGTTTTGGCACCTACTTTTTCTCTGATGAAGTGAATATCAATTTCTACGTGCTTCACTTGTGGATGGTAGATAGAACTGAGGGACAAAAGAACTGCTCCTAGGTTGTCAACCCAAACAGTAGTGTGAGACCTTTGAGAAATGCCAAATTCAGCTAACAATGATCTTAACCAAATGATATCGCAGCAGCCAATCCTCTACATTCTGCTTCTGTGCTGGACCTTGCTATGGTTCTTTATTTTTTACTACTCCAAGAGATAAGGTTGTTGCCCAGATATATACAAAAATCGGTGGTTGATTTTCTGTCATCAATATCCGATCCCCAACCAACATCAACAAAGGCTGTCAATTGTAAATTTGTATTTTTTGTGAAGTTTAACCCATAATTGATATCACCATTCAAATAACTGAGTATTCGTTTGACTGCTTTCCAATGAGTGTGTAGTGGAGTCTACATGTATTGGCTGCATTTGTTAACACTGTAGGGAATCTCTGGTCTTGTTATAGTGGCATATTGAAGGGCACCAATGATTTGCCTGTATAAGGTAGCATTGTCAATAGATTGACCTTGATATTTCGATAGAATTGGAGTTGTAACCATAGGACTGCTCACTCCATTGCAGTCAACCATGTTGACTCTTTGAAGAATGGTCTTAATATATTTACTCTGACCAACAAATATACCATCATTTATCGGATATAATTTTAATCCTAAAAAATGATGGGGAGAACCAAGATCTTTCAAAGAAAAATATTTTCTAAGTGCAAATATGATTTTTTCAATTATAGCATTATCATTACTAGTCACAAGGATGTCATCAACATATGCAAGGAGAAATACACTTCCTGAGGGGGTATGTCTATAGAATAAAGAAGAATCTGCTATGGATGATTGATATCCCAAGGAATTAAGTATACTGCAAAGTTTAATAAACCAAGATCTTGAAGCTTGTTTGAGACCGTACAAGGATTTTTGGAGTTTACAGACAAGGGGTTGACTTTGTTCATATCCAGGGAACAGAATCATATATAGTTTTGTGTCCAGATCCCCATTAAGAAATGCATTATCAATATCAAGTTGTCTGAGTGTCCAGCCTTTGGAAATAGAAAGAGACAGCACTATTCTTATTGTTGCAGGTCTAACAAACAGGGTTAAATGTTTCATTATAGTCTACTCTAGGAACTTGATTACATCTTTTGGCCACAAGTATGGCCTTTTCCCTGGATATGGAACCATCATCATTCCTTTTAAGTTTAGAAATCCACCTGCATCCAATAGCTTTCTTTCCAGGAGGTAACTCAATTAATAGCCAAGTATTATTGGAAATTAAAGCTTGATATTCCTTGTACATTTCCTATTCCCATGCTGGTATAGCTGCAGCCTCAATATGAGAATGAGGTTCAGTATCTGCTGAGAAAGAGCTGAGAAGCACCTTAGGATTAAATATGCCTTCTTTGGACCTTGTAATCATAGGGTGAAGCTTAGGAGGAGAATCTTGAGGAACCTGCACAAGAGAGTGATTGGAGAAATATGATCATTGGATGTACCTTGATTCTCTATTGGCAAATCTATATGAAACTGACCAATTTGGATTGAAGAGGTGGAATTTGAGTGAGGAGTAGATTGTGTGTTATTTGAAGAAGAATATGGAGTATTGGAGCTTGAGGCTTGTATGTGTTGAGTATGTGGAGGTGGAGAGTGGGTAGGAGGGGAGGAAGTGAGAGTTGGTAATGGATTAATGAGGTTATTAAAGTTTGGGCTGTGATCAGTGAAGATAGGAGTATGAATAACTGAATTTGGAGGATTATTGTGGATAGGTGAATTGGTTTTCAAGTGATAAGGAAAGTGATTCTCATCAACACCACATGTCTAGTGATGATGACTCTATTGTTGGGGATGAACACTTTGTAGCCTTTGTATTTCTCATTATAACCAAGAAATACACATGGTTGACTTCTGAATTCCAGTTTGTGTTTATTATAAGGCTTTAGGTATGGGTAACAGCAACATCCAAAGACTTTCAGGAATGTGTAATCAGGATTATGTCCTGTCAAAGCTTCAAGAGGAGATATTTAATGTAGGCTCTTAGTAGGTATTCTGTTAATAAGGTAGGTGGCAGTAGAGAAAGCATGATCCCAAAATTTTTGAGGGCCAGGTGAATGAGCTAAGATTGACAGACCGGTTTCTACTATGTTCCTATGTTTCCTTTTAGCACTACCATTCTGCTTAGGTGTGTATGGGCAGGACATTCTGTGTTGTATCCCATTTTGGAGGATATAAGTGTTTATTTATACTCTGTGGCTCCATCACTTTGCAAAATTTTTATTTTTCTGTTAAATTTGTTCTCACCAAGGGTTTTAAAGTGAACAAAAGCATTGACAATGTCAGATTTGACTTTAAGAAAGTATATCCAAGTGAATTTTGTTTTATGATCCACAAAGTTAACATAATATATGTGTCCATAAAGATCTGAATAGATAAGATCTAAAACATCATAACTATCGGTTTTAGAATCAAGGAAAAGTAATTTGTGACTATTTCCCATATGACAAGAAGAACATAAAGTATTTATTTCATTATCAGAAAACAAAAGATTACAAATACTGATGGCTCTTTTTACAATTTCATAGGATGGATGTCCTAATCTATTATGCCAAAAGCTGAGCTACATTTATTCTTGATATTGAACATATATGTTTTCTTGTGATTAGCTGAAGGTGTTGTGTGGGATGGAGAATTTTCTTGGACAAGATCAAAGTTGTAGAGGCCATTCCTAAGCTTGCTTTGATGAGAATCTGCCCTCAGGTTTTGTCCTTCACAAAACAAACAAAATGATGAAATTCAAAAAAGATATTTTTATCTTTAGAAAATTGAGAGACACTGATAAGATTCTTTGTTATGTGAGGAACATGCAAAATATTTCTAAGGATGAAGGAATTGGGACTATTGTGATCAGTCTTCAACATAGATGAGCCAATATGAGTTATAGGCAAACCCTGATCCATTTCCAATTTCAATTTTGTCATCTCCAATGTAGTCTGAAGCTGTTCGCAAATTGCTGAAGCTGGAAGTAATGTGATTAGTAGGAAGCCATGAAGCATATTGTATGCCTTTTGAACCATTAAAAAAGCTAAAGGGACTGAGATTTGCCATGTTTGCCATGCCTTGATAATTTTGGTAGCCTGTGGAGTTGTTTCTATTGCTCTCAAAAGCATATTTTTTTTGATCATCTAATGTAGCACCTATCAGCAGTGTCACCATTGTATTGGCAAATTTGACATTTGATGTAGTAGTTTGTCCTACCACCTCTACCTCTGTAGTTTCTTCTAAAGTTTCCTCTTGATTCTCTAAATCCTCATCTGTTACTGTTAGCTCTCCCTCTATTTCCTTGATTTGAATAGCCTCCTATGTTGTTTCCTCCTCCATTCCCAGAAGAAAATAAAATGTTGAGAAGCAACATTTGCAGATCCCTTATCCATCAACACTAAAGTTATTTGCTCTTTCAACGGTTTTGAAGAAAAACAAACACATCTTGTCAGAGCCTCAACAAAGTGTTCACTTCTTTTTCGCCAGGTTTCATGTCTTGTGCCTCCGAAAGAAATGGTCCTCTCAAATTCCATCGACAAAATGAAAATGAATGACTTAAGGATATGATGCTCAGGAAGTCAAGCAACAAGGTATCGACGAGTTAGAAGAGATGTCAACCGGCAACCGTATCTCAGAACCACACGTGCAAGTTTCCCTGCATGTGGCATTCAATCGGAGTGGAGTAAGGGCTGATAATTTTGTAGGATCTCTCAACTCATAACTCTCTAGCTCTTTAACAACTGTAAGCAAGAGGTCTTGTAAGAGACACTATCACTCTTACGCCTCGGGTGGAAGAAATATCATAGGAGAAGAATCTACTTTCAAAAGTTAACAAAAGGGTTTGAGCTTCTCTTAAAGAACAAGGGGGAACTCTGGAGTTTATAGAAATAGACACAAAGTCATACTCAGAGCCTAGACCATCAAGAATAGATGAGATTTGATCATCATCAGTAAAGGTCTGTGCAGCAGCAGCTAAACCATCATAACTAGCTTTCACTTTATTGATATACTCCCTCATAGACAGGGTACCCTTTTTCAGGTTATGTAACTGGGATTTGAACTGCATAACTTTTGCCTTTGATTGAGTAGTAAATTCCAGCTCTAGGGAATTCCAAATTTCAGAGGTGGTATTTAAACCGACGGTATTAACCAACATACTTTCAGAAAGAGAACTCAGTAGCCATTAAACAAGCAATTGATCTTGCTTAATCCAATTATAACATATTCTGGAGATTGAGTCAAAGAGTTACCTCTTGATGGTGAAATAGTCAGAAAACCTTCAAGGCCATAACCTCGTACAGTGGCTAAAACTTAATGTTTCCACAACAGGTAGTTAGATTCAGAAAGCTTGACAGTGATAAGATGTGGTTGTGGCTAAATGACAGTGTTTATTATGGGTTGTGCGTTGGTCCCAACAATAGGATTATTTTCTCCAGATCCAGACGCAATGGGTGAAATTTAAAGCAACAGAGGTTGACGACTCTCAAGCCAATTAAACAGAAGGGGAAATAGTAAAGGTATAGAGACGATTGGATTAACCTGCTCTGATACCATAATATAATAAGTTGATAATTATAAAGCAACTACTTACTGATAGAGACATGACTGCAATGGTGATATGAAAAATATTGTGTGCATTAATTACTTTACAATGAATATTGTAGGTGATATAAATATCAACCAATAGAGCATCCTAGAACATCACACTTGTACCTCTAATAATGGATAACAGATAACAACAAAAGTAACATCTATGATGACAGCTATGAGCTACAGAAAAGACACTCCAACGAGCTGCATGAACTTGTCAGCTTGTGCATGCATGCATATCTAATATATACTTTGATAGCGTTCCACGTAGAAGATTCAAATGATTAATTGTCAAAATAATGAAAGATGCGCTTACATGATTTGTCCAACAATTTTGCGTTTCTTGATTCTACTAAATTAATAAGTTTTGTATATATTTGAAATATGTTTACATTTCAAATGTATCTAGATTTCAAGTTTTGTAAGTCTTATTGTGATTTATGTTATATAAGATTCTTTTGTACGATGATTGTTTTATTTCTCAAAAAAAAAAATCGTTGCATGTGCAACTCTTGCAATCACTTGTTTTGTAAATAAAATCATCTTAAAATATTTATTCTAAGAAAAAAAAAGTTATTTAAATGATCTCGCTCTTGCAAAATGAGGTCTACCAGTGATAAGACCGAGTAGGCTGCAATTTCATATGCCCGAAAGAGATCAAATCTACTTTTTTTTTCTTTTTCAACATTTGACCTGATAGACGGCCAACCCAACAATTTTTTACTCTTTGATCCGACGAGTCGGTACAACCCGACCTAGCCCATTTACCACCCCTACTAAACGGAGATGCCCATTATTAATCCACAAGGATCCCTCAAATATTTAAGGCTTCACAACTATATTTCATTGTCTTCATTAGCTGCAAATTGACTAAAATTTGCTATATAGTTGGGGGAATTTATTCAAGAGTTCAAATTTAATTTAGTGACGGTGTGAGCATATTTGTGGATATAATTTGTAGGGGCTGGCTTGCAAAGCGTTACACTATGTATCGGTTATGTAAAATTGTTCTTGGTCCAAATTGATGAAATTATGAATCAGTTTTCAACATGGTATGATCAATTTCTGGTCCAAATTCCAATCCCTTATTGATAGTAGTTTCATAGTTATATACTCACTTCGCCCCATATTAATAATCATGCGTTTAGTTTCATATAAATTAAGAACTTGATAGTTTAGAAAATTAAGATATTAATTTATATATTGTTTTTTAATTATAATCTTCTCGAGTTTATTAATGTCAAATAATAATTCAAAATCTTAATGTTGGAATTACTATATTTGTCATTGGAAATATTAAGATTTTGTATTATAATCATCAAATTTTTTTTACTATGAAAAACCTAATATTTTAAAAAAATATTAATTAAATGTATGCATAAAAATAAAAAATCCATAAATATATTTATTACTATATGGGAGTCTCTGCAACTACAATTCTATGTAAAGAACATGACTTGGATCAATTTCCAAGAAGAAACAAAGCGTGTAGCAAAGAATACATGCTTAAATCATCAAAACCTTCTTGGATATATATATATATATATATATATATATATATATATATATATATATAATTATATATATATATATATATATATATATACTATTTTAACACCCGTGTATTACACGGGATTTATAAAAAATTAAATATAAAAAAATATTTGTGAAAATTATAAAGTTTTAAATTTAAAATAAAAAATTGAAAGGATATGTTTTTAAGCCGTGCCCTATTTATTATTATTAATTATTAATTAATATTATATTTTAATATTTAGATTAAATTCATTAATAACTATATTTACATACTTATAGAAATTCAAAAGATGTCACATTTTCAACCCGTCTTTAATCTATATTAATTATTATTAATTCATTTTTTATTTCTATATTTAGATTAATTTTGTTAATAATTGTAGTTACATACTTTAAAAAATTTAAAAAGTGTCATACTCTCAAACCTTCTCGCATTGTGCCATTGTCCAATAAATATTAATTATTTATTATTATATAATTTTATTTTTTTATTTTTATATTTATCATTATTAATATTTAGGTACATACTTCAATTATTGCAAATATATCATAATTTACCTATACGTAATATTTAAAATTTCAAAAATAAATCATTTCAACTTTTATAAATACAATTTATTTAATTATTTTCATAAATAAGTTTTTTCTTTTGTAATTAAATTATTTCATATGTAATTTGCCTTTTAATTATAATAATCAATTAGTCTTTTTTCTACTAATTATATATGACTTTTTTATATTTTTATATTAGTAGTATAAAAGAGAATTGTTGAATTAAATAAAATATAATAAAAGAAAACTATTGATTTAGGCTAAATATGCTAAATATAGTAGAAATAAAATATTAAATTAGGCAAGATACAATAAAAGAAAAATATTAAAATTAGATATATATTAGGATCGGATGACAAATAAGCAACCAAAGCACCAAAAGTTTTTATTATCCAAGCGAACCATATGAAACAGACACATAAATTAGAAGATTTTTGCATCAATATATACTTGTTTAACATCCGTGTATTACACGGGACTTATCAAAAGATAAATATAAAATATATTTGTGATAATTATTGAATTTTAAATTTAAAATAAAAAATTAAAATAATGTATTATCAACCCATGCCTTGTACATGTCTAATCTATTTATTAATTATTATAAATATTAAATATTTTTTATTTGATCTTTAAATTAAATTCATTAATAATCTTAGTTACATACTTACAAAAATTTAAAAGGCGTCACATTCTAAACCCGTGTCTAATATCTATTTTATTAATTATTATTATTGAATCATTTTATATATTAATGTTTATAATAAATTCGTTAATAATTATTAGTTACATACTTTGAGATATTCAAAAGATGTTATATTCTCAACCCGTATCGCATTGTACTGGTGTTTAATCAATATTTATTAATTATTAGTATATAATTATATTTTCTATATTTAGATTGAATACATTATTAATATTTAGTTACATACTTATATTATTGTAAATAACTATTATCAATAAAACTTATTTAATTATTTTCATAATAAAGTTTTTTTTGTAATTAAATTATTTCATATGTAGTTTGTCTTTTAATTAAAATAACTAATTTAGATCTTATCCACTAATTATATATGAATTATTTATATTTTTATATTAAGAGAATCAAAGGAAATTATTGAATAAGAAAAATTATAATAAAAGAATTAAATTAGGTAAGATACAATAAAAGAAAAATATTAAATTAGATAAATATTAAGCTCGGATGACATATAAGCGAACGAAGCACCAGAATTTTTTATTTGTCAAACGAAGCATACGAAGCAGACACATAGGTTAGGAGGATTTTGCATTAATATATAGGGGTGTATATATATATATATATAATTAAATTAATATTTTCTTGGAAAAATGACTACATATTTTCTTAAATCGTCATTGATTTTTTATTTATTTTGCATTTCACAAACTGCATCTGCAATTATTTGAAAGAGGAAAAGGAAATTAATTTTTCTCAGGAAAGCTGGATCTCAAAAGATGTGCATCTTTATCAAATAGAAAAAAAACTAACTATAACTTACAAATGTAATTATGTACACACACTCATTGATAAAGCGATTACATAGTCCATGTAACAATTTAAAATTGCCTCAACACTAAATCTCTTCTCTTCGAATCATCAAAGAGCTAGGTGGTCTCATTGTATCATCTTTACTTTCGTGCTCGTTCGAAAACCGGACACTCGGACTCGGACGTGATGATCTAACCTCAAATTCCCCATTTTCGCGATCCAATGGTGACATCATCGTTAACTCCTCCTTTTTCCGACAAAATTTATCCTCCACAATATCGTACGCGTTCCCGGTCCTCACCTCCTGAGCCAAGGAACACCACCAACAAAAAAGCCAAAGAGCGAGATCGGCCGCAACTGGTTTATTACAACAAAACCCGTATTCCGGCAGATTAAACCTCTTTCTCATCTGAATTCTCCAAAACCCGCCGTATAGCAAACCAAACACGCATAGTAAAATCCCGAAAACGCCAAACACCTCCCTGACCGTCCCGTTTTCAATACTAATCGCGGCTAAATGGAAAACCCAAAACGGAGCCATGCAGAACAGGACAAACGTCGCGATATGAACGTACTTATTCCCGAACCCTAATCTCTCCATGTTCCGCCCCAACACACAAAAGCAACAAAACAACGAGAGGCAAGCTACCGAGACGTCATCCCAAAAGTCAAAAACACCCCCGCTCCACTGCACGGGCCCACTACCACTAGTAACCGGAATTTGGGCTTCTACGTCCGTCCCCGTCTCGTAATTATCTCTCCCGAGAGGGCTAAGCATGATGTAAGCTCCGGCAACAGCCGGGGCAATAATCGCGACGGATAAACAAATCCCGACCCCGAACAAGGGCCGATCGATCCGTTTGTACCCCAAATTAAGACCAGACAACGCGTACGTGGCGAAACAGTTGACGTGTAGTAAGATCACGACAACCGTCATGTGGGCCCGCTCGCGGGGCTTGTGTGTACCGTTCTTGCAGTAAATTTTTCGAAGGGTTAGGACGTCTTTTGTTCTCCATCGTATTAGTAACGCCGCATGATGTATTCTTTTCGGATGTTGGTATAAACACATGAGAGTGAAAAGGGCGTTGAGAATCTGATTGTTGGTCTCGAACCAAACGTCCCGTTGGGGTTTTTTGGGAAGGGCCCGGTTCAACATCCCGGTCATGACCATGAACAAGATGGCGCCGGAAATGGCGACGCATGCGATCCAAATCAAGAGAGCTATGTTTGTGGGGTCCACTATCCATTCTTGGCAAGTTTTACGAAGCTTGTTCCGATCGATTTTTTGAGAAAAGATTTTATTCAAGCGTTTGCGGATGCTTGCGATACTGGAATCCTCAAGTTCCACAGTAATATTCACATCATCATTATCATGTGAAACCATTTTTTTTTATATTTTTACTGTGGTTTTTTGTGTTGGCGGACTTAGGAACATCATCAAATCATTCTCAATCTTTTTGTGGAGAGCTGTAAAAATTGGAGAAAATGTGGTTCAAATAAGGTGCGTTATAAAAAGGGATAATTACAAATAGTACCCCTGAAGTTTTGTTTAATTACAGAAAACCCCACTTATCTGTGAAAATTAGAAATATGCGTTTGAGGTTTGTAATTACCTTAAAAAATATCCCTCTTGCGGGTGCAATTTTGTAAGAGAAAAAATAAATGTTGAGGGATATTTGTAATTTCAAAGATAATTAGGTCTTTTTGTAGTTAGGGTAAACATCAGGGTAGTGTTTGTAAGCAACTCTTATCAAAACGTTGAAGTTAAACTGCAATCAGTATGGGTTTAATTTTTTATTCCTTAAAATAAAAAGTAATTAAAAAAACAGCTTAGCCAAGAAAATGCAAAATTTTATAGCAAGAAAATACGAATTTGAAAATAAACTCATTAGCACTACACATAGTAAAGAAGCACCAAGAAAAAGTTGTCCATTGAATTATACACCATGACCTAAAAATAAAACCTAAGCAATAAATTGGGAGCAAGGAAAAAAAAAGACAAAATTGTTAGCAGTAACCAAATTGAGAAACATTAGGAATTTGGACAAATTATACACCAGAAAGAACAGTTCAGAACAAATAAATGCACACGCATACAATTCAACAAAAAGCAAGAAACAAATACTGAAATCTTGAAGAAAAAAAACTAAACTCACCAGTCGCCTTGGATTAACAGAGATCAATATTTCCAGTAAAGATTGAGACTTTAAAGCTGTTCGGCTAATTTTAATCACCCATAAATGAAGTAAAGGAAGAAGAGGGAAAAAAAGAATGATCCTTTATTATGCACTCTCCGAATGATTCATCCATCAGCATTTACTTTTCTTTTGTTCTGTTTTTCCAATTAAATTTCAGAAAAAGCGGAAAAGCAACTGATCGACAACGCAAACCAAGTGGTCAAAAAGTAAAAATAAAAAGTAATTAACAGTTGAATTAAAAAGTGATTATTTATACGTGGTTATCCAGGAAGGATCTTTCGACTGCTCTGTACCTATTTAAATAAGTTTTTTTTGGAATTCTGAGTTTTAAAGTACCTTTTTGAACTAATATTTTTTTGGAATTCTAAATTCTAATATTCAAAATTTCAAAGTATTTAAATTCTATAAATTCCAAGAATTTTTATTTTTTATAAGATTCATAATCATTTATTTTTTATATAGATGTCAAATTTTGTTTGAAATGTAGATTTTTTTATATAGATGTCAAATTTTATTTGAAATGTAGATGATAATATATTATTATATTGTATTTGATATCAAATTATGTTTGAAAATTTATTAATAAATTTATGTTTTGAAACCATTTTAAATTAGTAATTTTCTATTCTGATTTAAAAGGATTTAAGTATTACTTTATTGGCACGAAGTATTCTGTACATAAATTTTAAGAATCATCTTCATTTATATTAAGTATTCTGCCCTAATTCTTAAATTTTTGAATTTAAGTCACAGACAAAAACTCATTGGGGGTAGTTGACATTAGAGCAAATGTGCAGTGAGGAGTGCAGAGTGAAATTATTTAGGTAAGAATTGAACCATAAAATGAAAGATGAAATGCTAACCACAGTTTCAATGGTAACGAAAATAGAGGTGTTGATCCGATTACAGTTAACTGTTTAATCGCCAGTTAATAATCGGTTGACCGACGGTCACGGTTATAACCGTAACCGTCAACCGGTGGTCGGCGGTTAGGTTACGGTTAACCTGACCGGCTAACCGTAATCACCGGTTAACTGGAAATTTTAAAAAATATATATATATAGTGACCAGTCGATCGACTGGTAACTGGATTAGCCGTTGAAAATCAACGGCTGAGATCAACTAGCCGTTGATGATCGACGGCCGAAATTTGAATGGGAAACTAACCGTTGCCAGTTAACTGCGGTTAACCGGTCTAACCGCCGGTTAACCAGTCTAACCGAACCGGTTAAACGGCTAGTTTTTCAAAAAAAAAATTAAAACACATTTTGACACCTATAAATACCCCACTCCCCAACACCAAATTTCACAACAATTCATCTCTACTTATTATTCTTCTTCTTCTCTTGTATTTTCAAGTTTCAAGTCGCTAATTTGTTCCAAAAATAATATTTTTAATTCTCTTTTATAATATCACTATGGCAACCTCTTCCCGTAATGTCAATACCAACACTCCACCTCTTCTCGTCGAGGTCGAGGTCAAGGATCTCGACGACAATCTTCGGCTGTTGCCGGAGATTATATTTCCGATAAGATGACGGCGGAAGAAGTTGAGAACCTGTATAACCAAACCCGGTGATACCGTGACCAATGCCCATCTCATCAGATCTGCATCTTTGGTTTACTTACAAACTCGTTGCTAACTGGATTTACGTAAATAATAATAATAATAATAATAATAATAATATACACTACATATGGGTTATGGATTAACTATAACTCTAAGGTGAAAATGTAAGTTTAATACTAAAAATATATTTGTTGACAGTTTATTACAAGAACAAACGTGAAATGTAGTATGAAAATACAATTAAGATAGATACAAAAACATAATTGAATAAACTTGAATACAAATCTAAACAAGAAGTCTCAATAGTGAATCGGACGTCGGCACGGAAAGTTACCATATTTAGCCAGATCCTTGGCAACCCAATAGCTATATTCAGCTCTTTCCACGTCATGGGACCCACTACTATCCATCTTCGTCTCGTAATCTCTCCCTAGAGGGCTGAGCAAGGTGTAACCTCCGGCAACGGCCGGCGCACCGATCGTGACTCCCATGGATATCCCAACCCCGACCGCCGGCCGATCCGACCTATTGTAACACAAATATAGACCACACGACACATATTGCGCGAGAAAATTCACGTGTAACAAGACCACGACGGCCATCATGTGGGCCCGCTCGCGGGGCTTACACGTCCCGTCCTTGCAGTAAACACTCCGGAGCTTTAGGACATCCTCGTCCGGTCTCCACCTCAATAGTAGCACCGTGTGACGTATTATTTTCGGGTGTTGGTACACACACATGAGGGTGAAGAGCGCGTTGAGGATTTGATTGTTGACCTCGGACCAAACGTCCCTTTGGGATTTTGTCGGAAGGGCGCAGTTCAACATTCCGACCGCGAGCATTAATTGGATCGTACCGGAAATAGCAACGCAAACGATCCAAATGGAAAGGGCTAAGTTGAAAGGATCTCTTATCCATTCTTGGCAATGGTTCCGATCGATTTTCCGAGGGAAGCATTTTTTCAGGCGTTCGCGAGCATAGGCTAAATTAATGACGTTGGGTCGTGTTTTGGAAATGGCGTCGTTGATTATAGGGTTAGAATCATCCGTGAGTCCCACGCTAATACTCACATCACCATTATCATTTGAAACCATGTTATTGTTGTTCTCCTGTGGTTTAATATCTTGTGTTAATTACAAAATTTAGGAACATCAACAAATCAATCTCAGTCTTTTTGTTGGTAGCCAATGTGATTCAATTAAGGCAAGTAAATCTTATTTAAGCTTTTAAAACTGCACTCATATATAGTGGGTTCACTTTTTTTTCTTAAAAAACAAAAAAGAAATTGTTTGTTGAGTACTGAAAATTTGAGTTCTAGCATAGACGGGTTTTAAAATTCTTAAACTCGAATTTGGTATTTCAAACTCTAGAACAAACATGATCTTATTGTGTGTAGAGCTTAGATTAATCTTTTCGTGCTATAAAATTTGGCATTTTCTTGGCTGAATTTTCGTGTGCTTTTTCATTCTAAGTAAAAGGGTTCAGTACTCTATACGAGAGAAACAAAGATTTTTACTATTTACAACATTCTGAAAAAATATACAAATAGGAAAGCATTATGAATTTGGAAAACAATTATACAACAGAAAGAACAGTTAGGATTTTAAAATAAATAAATAAAACTCACCAGTCGGCTTGGATTAACAGAAAAGCAAATGAGTTTTCCAGTAAAGATTTGAAACTTGAAGCTGATCAGTTAGTTTTCATTACCCATAAATGAAATTAAGAAAGAAGAAGAAAGAGATTCTTTATGATGCACTCCTAATGATTCTTTTGTTTTTGTTTTTCGTCTTTTGTTCAGTTTTCCAATTTAAACTTTAGAAAACGCGGAAAAGCATCTAATTGACAATGTCAAAAGGTAAGATTAAAATGTTTACCGTAATTTCACACAAATTAAGAAAATATTGGTATATATCCTTAAAGAATTATCTTTTACATCAATGCTCGTATGGTTAAGTAATCGTTTATTTATTTCGTAAAAGTTAAAATAAGATACGTGGAGTAATGTTGTTTAATATAATTAAATAAAAAATTGCATGAAAATAAAAATAAATTTAGATTTAAATATATCATTTTGGGACACCTAAAATAATAATTAAGCATATAGTATTGAGATCGAATAGTGTAATTAATAATGGAATTAAAAAAATGATTATTTATAAGTGCACCAACAGCGTACGCGGTCTGGATTCTAGAACGAGATTTGGGTTACTTTTGTAAGTTTGTCAATTTAGCAGTTTCTCTTGAGAATAATAATTTGAAGATTTTGACTATAGGACTTGATACATGTAATATGTTAATCAATGCATCTATTGTTTTGTTAAACCCACCACGCTCGACCAGTTTCAAATTCGTTTACAAATTTGTTCATCAGTTAGAGTCAAAGAATTTCTAGAACTTGTATTATTATATTAATTATTTTATGTGGGAGAGGATCTTTGAGAACCTTTTTTGTTTCCAATGGCAAAGTCCAAGATTCAAGATTGACGCTTGAGGTTCTATAATATGCAGATTAAAAAAAGATGATTGTAATTTTTTTAGAAGTGTTGTAAGATTAAATACTATTGAAACTACAAATGTTTTATTTCCAAAATCCTTGCTAACTGGATTTACGTCTAAAACTAAAGAAAATACAATATATATATAAAATATGGACTACGTATTAACGATAGCAATGTAAGTTTATAAGACTTATAGTAAATTTAAAATATATATATGATAAAAATAGTAAAAACAAATGCAACCCCAAGTTTTCAAATAATAAAGACTTAAAAGATACCCTTTGAAAATGAAAATAAATGAAGCCAAAGTGACGAACACAAGGCCGTGATGGCAATATGGCACCGTATAAATAAGTTCGATCATGGCATCATTAATTTTCATCGTAATGAAAAACAGAATGAAATAGAACTAGTTAAGTTACAAAAAAACATGGTTATAAAAGCAATCATATTCACTCCAAATAAGAAAAGCCCAGTTATAATAATACACACAAGAAACCTCAAGTCATAAAGGCACAACGAAGACAACAACCATCACAAAGTAATCAATAGAAACACCGAGCAATGGAGAATATATTATTGGCTTAGGTAAGATCATCATCTTCCAGCTCTTTGGCTTTCAAGGCCTCCTTAACTCTCAATAAAAGCGTCGTCTTCCAAGCATCCTATGAATTAAGTGTTGCCAAAAGGTTAGTAATGTAAGCACCAAAACTACTAAAACCCTACTACCCGATATGCAACGAGAGCCAGACGACCATAGAAAAAGGTCCAGTTTACACTGAATATGTTCACGATGAAATATACATAGCCACTGTTGTTGAGAACCTTAGAAGACGATGGCGTAAAAAATATAAAAATAACAATACCAATAAGGCGAAAACTTGGGTCAGACCGTCTGACGGAAAATATTTCCATTAGACAGAGCCTTTTTTTTTCTTTTTAGTTTTGTAATCCTTTTAACATTTTCTAGTGTTTTATTAAATCTTTGTTTTTCACTTTTTCTTTACAGTTGTTGATTTAGGTTTTTTTAGTGTTTTTTTTTTTTAGTCTTTTAATTGCTAAAATGGAATTATAACACACGAATCTGATAACTCTAAACGGTTTTTAAAAAAACGGTGGACAAATAAAAGCCAGCTCAATTCAAGGTCCATAACAAGCTCGGAGTTGAAAGAAATCATTTTTGGAGAAACAACACATATTCAAACATTCCTTCACTACAGCAGATTTACAATAAAGAAAGGCTGAATAAATTTAATTTGACAACATTAAAAAAAATTATCAAGTTAAAGAATCTTAATAAAGGCATAAGTCACTTACCAGCTGGGTCATGCTATCATATTCCTTGACAGCAGCAGTGAATTTGCCAATATCTTCCTCATCAACCGCAGCAGCCAAATCCTGTAACTCAACATATATACATAAACATATCATCAGATCAAGCTATCACTTTTGGGGCACCAAACTAGGAGATTACATAACACTATCATCCAAACTATATAAACGAAGTTCTATTCAATTGATCAATAGCAATATTGTAAAAGCTGAAGCTATCACATACCGCTAACAATTTGTACTCGCGTGTTCCAGAAAATGTAGGATCCAATTCCTTCGAAAAAAGAAAAGAAAAAAAAAACATATTTAGCTCATACTATATAAGAAAAGAATGGAATAGCTACTATGAACCACAATGTACCTGGTATTTCTCTAATGCGTTGGTTATTGCAACAACATCACCCTTGCAGAGCTGGCAAATACCAGCATTAAGAAGATGCCCTTTAACTCCATACTTCAACAAGTTATTACTGAGAGAGTGTCGTGCAATCTCTTCATAAATATCGACAGCCTTTTGATATCTGAGCAAAATGTGGACCCATGAGCCATTTCAGCATACAAAAGTTCCAGACGTGCAAAGCTTGACAATATATCTTTGGCAATCTTTTCATGGAGTATGTCTAAAGCCGATTCTAGTAGTTATGCATGATAAATCTCAATAGATCGATGGTAACAAATACAGCAGAATACTTTACTTGAACTAGAAATTTTAGTATAAACACATCAAAGAACCAAGACCTGGCAACATCACATTACAAAGAGAGCACACAAACTTAACTGTTCAATTTGAGCAGCAAATTGCGCAATTTTCTGCTTGCACTGATTTGCGGATGTTGTTACGTCTTCGCTTGAGAAGAGATCAGCAGCTCTCTCATAGTAAACAATAGCCTGCTCCAAGTTCTGTTCTTGCTCATACAACTCGGCTATTTCCTGAAGAAAAAAATCCCTGATTATTGTCTTTCAACTTAATTAAAATAATAATAATATTGCTATTCAGTTCCCCGGCCTATACAACGATTTATGATGATATTAACCGTAAGCAAGGCACGAAATTCAGTTATTCGTCTTATCTGACACTAAGGAGCAGAACTTAACAACTACGAGTCTACAATATTATTTCTAATGTTTTTACCTTGTAGTATCTGGCAGACATATTAAGCCTTCCAATATCCAGAAACATATTCACAGATTGCTCCAAGCATGATATTGACTCTGCAAATTTCATCAGGAAATAATGACAGAATGCAGATAATTTTCTAGTTAAAAGTTGAAAGCAACAGTGTCGAACAAAAACACTTCCATTCGCAAATATTTTCCAAAATTAATTCATACAACCAGAGCATGCTCATAAACTGAAAAAACAAATGGCATCTATAAGTGGAGAACGAGTGTGTGCTTGCTGCTTTACTTAGGAATGCAACAACAATTATCCATTTGCAAAATAAAATAAAATTAGGGGATGTTTGGATTAGGATTTCAAATCCCAACCATTGAAAATTCTGTGAATACTAAATAGTAAGAATCCTTGTTTGTTGTACGTTTTAGAATCCTGTACTTTGTACTTTTCGCTGTAGATGTCAAATCGTGGGTGAAATGTGGTGTTGTATTATTTTATTGTATATTGTATGTAGTATTAATTAAATTTAAATGTGAATTAAAATAGAGTAATGATAATAATTTTATGATAGATGTCAAATCATGTCACAAATTGTCGGGTGGAGATTGAAAATTTGAATCCTTGCACAGACGGTACTAGAATTCAGAATCGGACTCCAAAATTTTGATTCTTAGAACAAACATGCCCTTAGGCATTCTCTGTTAAATACATAACTCAATAACCTTTCAAGAACTAAAAAGGAACATCAGAAAAAAGCATACCTTTTATGTTGGTCTTTTTGTAGCAATGAGCAGCGTCAGCATATGCATTAGCAGCTTCATGCTTGCTATCCAACTGCAAATACAAATGTTTTGGATAGTCACAGTTGCTAAGAGACACTATATGCGTGAAGCAAAGAAAAACTTACTTTCAAGTGACAGTTCGCCAACTTAACATACACTGCTCCAGCCTGATCCCCTGACAAAAACCATTATCTCAAAGTTAGGGATCGTAAACTTAAACGTGTTATGCGAAACCAAGATTAATTATGATCTGCTTGTTCCTACTCCAGCCTGAAATTAATTTACAAACAAACTTTATCTAACATTGGCACAACACAAAAAATTGTATATATGTGCTGTTTCATTCTTCATTTTCCCCAATTCCAGATCCAGGCATAAAACTATCAGGAAATCCAATTCACATGAAATTTACGAGATATAATCAATCTTTCGCACAATTTCCAGTAATTAGACTTTTCTACGGATGCAATCAATCCATTACATCAAATAAACTAGAAAATTACTAAAACAAGTTTATCGATCAATCGAAAAAACGAATATGCATTAAAAAATAAAATTGAAGTATTTACATGATTTGGCAAGCTTGAAGGCGTTGGCGGCTTTATCGAACAACTCGGCGGCGTCTTCGTATTTAGAGCCGAAGAGACCCCAGCCGCTCAGCTTCTTCTCGGCTTTCTTCTCAAACTCTTCGCCCCTCGCGATTTGATCGCCCATTGTTTATCTCTCCTTTTTCTTCTTCTCGCCAACAATGGTGGTTTGTGTTGCTGGATTTTGAAGGAAAAGGCGAAAGAGGAAAGGAAATGGGAGTGACAATATCAAAAATGATGATTCGGTTTTGCTATGTCCCGAGCACCGTGTTGTTGACTTTTTGATTGACCAGAGAAAAATCAATGTTGATGTCAATGGAATGGATTGAGCCCCGCAGTGTTGGATTTTGGGCTTGAAAGTTTCGATTAATGGGCCTCAGTTTTCAGGAAAATTACCAGAAATATCGAACAGGGAGTAATCCTTTTATTCTTAACTACACCCGCGTGGTCATTAATTAGGTGATTAGGTGGATTAATTAAATTTCGTTGGGTTATGCGTGTTTATTAAATCTGATTAAGATAGTGTTGACTTTGTTTTCTTATTTCTCTCAAGAAGAAGAAGAGTATATCCTCAATCAAAATCCTCTTATTCAACTATTATCATCGTGCAATTAAGTTGTATAATAAGTTTGATTGTAGGAATTTTATATTTTCGTCTTTGCTTGTTCTCCCAAGTTTATTTACTTGCGGATTGGTTTATATATTCAATCAAATATAATTTTAATTTTTTACTTCACCCCGCAATATGTGCATTATTTTATTTTAACTAAACCCTTGTAATGATCAAATTTGACAAGTGTAATAATTAGATAATTTATTAAGCAGGTCAGAGTATATAACAATGAGTGCATTGCTCTTTTTTTATTAAGCAGGATTAGAGTATATTTCAACCTTATTTTATTTCGGATAGATATTAATCTCTTAAAAAAGAGTTGCATTTTCAAATTCCTAAATATTTATTATCATTCTCTTTTTAATAAAGGCGACATCATAACAGTTTGTTTTTGCTAATACGATGTCTATTTTTTACATAATCGTATTTATTTGGATTAATCGCCCTTTATTGTGATATTAATTTTGATTAATGGCCTATGTTGTAATATAAAAGGTAAAAATATATGGTCATGCATGCAAACTCGTAAGTAAATTTAAATTAATATTTATAAATTTATCTCGTAAATAATTAATTATTAGATAATTAATGATAAATTAAAATATAATTTAAATATTGAATACAACGTGAGAAAAAAAAGTAGGAAAGTCACTCTGTATATATATATATATATATATATAGATAGATAGATAGATAGATAGATAGATAGATAGTTACAGATGTCTATTGTGATACGAGGACAGTAAATGGGTCGTAAGCTCTTTGGTGCATAGTTAAAAAAACTTCGTACGCAGTGAGTTTCCTACAGATGTCTGTTACGATACTAGGTCAGAGACGTTTAATATATAAATATAGATATCTTTTATTTTTAATATTAATTAAGGTTATATATCAGCCAAAATATTCTATAAGAAGTATCAAAAATGTTTGGAGGTGAGACGTGGGGCGTAGGATCCGAACGACGTTGACGAGGTTTATCCAGGTCTCGTTGGAATGAAAAAGGGTCGATGTTTTGGCACGAGATATCTTAAGAGTCTCGTGGTTTCGAAAATTTCTAAAGACGATAGTGTTTCCTCTCATCAAGATAGTCGTGACACGGAACTCGAGACACAGCTACATACTTTTAAGAATCGTGTAGAAACTCATGTAGATGCGGACGAGCCATCAAGAGCACCTCTAAAAGCTCCGCGACGCGCATGCACGAGAACGGCTTGAGATTCAGGCGATGCTTCGACAATAGGTGATGGAAGAGGTGCGATGAGAGCTCAATCTAGGCCTCAACAGCCTCCATCTGATACTCCAACAGAGCAATAGTGTTAGATATTAAGAAACGTTTTGTTGTAAGTATTTATATTTGGTATTTGATGTAAAATGTAAATATGCATTTTAGGAGTTTATGTTTCATAATTGATTTTAAATTTTTTTTCACTTCCAGATTTTATGTTTCATATTTAATTTTAACGTTTAGATACCTCCAAATTATGAACAGGTACAGTAGTGTACAACAAACACCACTCCGGGTTTCTCATTCAATTGGCTTTTTTACGGTAGTCCAAAACATAAAACCAATTGCCCTAAAACTCCATTGAATATAAAAGTTCCATAATAATCCAATTACTATAATAATATACTAAACTACCATTAATAGATTCTTCTCAAGAGGATGAGTTGAAACAATCAAATTATGACATGTTAATAAAATTCATTTAATGCAATTTCAATTTTTTCAAACTTGAAGTCTAACCAATAAAGTAAAATATGATAAATAAGGTAATTGCAACTTTACAAAAAAAAAAAACGTAGGAAAAATGACAATTAGGTATCTTTGTGTTCCACAAATCATCTTTCCATAATCTAAATTATATGAAATGCTATTACATGATTAATTACGAACTACTCTGTTAAAATTACAAACTATTTTGTTCAAATTGCAAACTACGTACTACTTTGTTAAAATTACAAACTACTTTGTTTATATAAGACTACTAAATTACCCTTTTTAACTATTTTATTTTGTTCTTAAAAAATTCAGAGCTACTCGTGTAAATTCAGAACTACTTACGTAAATTCAGAACTACTCGTTTAAATTCAGAACTACTCGTGTAAATTTCAGAACTACTTGTGTAATTTTAGAACTACGTGTGTAAATCTCAAAACTGCTCGTGTAAATTTTGAAAAGTTACACACTACTTCGTATAGTTTTTGGGAAATTACATACTACTTCGCATAATTTTTTGAGAAATTAGGTACTACTTTGCATAAATTACATACTACTTCACAAAATTTTTGAAAAATTACAAACTAATTTGCATAAATTGCATACTACTTCACAAAACTTTTGAAAAATTGCAAACTACTTTCCACGATTTTTAAAAAATTACATACTACTTTGCTGGATTAATTACAAGTTATTATTATAAATTATTAAATAATACTATTAGTATTAAGTAATTAATTTATTGGTTAGTTTCCTAGGTTATAATCATTGATACTTTAAAAGTACATGTTATTAAGATTTAAAAGTCTAATTTCTAAATTATAATTATACAAACAAATATAGATACAAATTTATTCACATTCACATTAAAATTGCAAAATTATAATTAATATTCTCTCATTTCCAACTTCAAAATTATAATTATAGTGGGCTTATTTGTTGAATTTATATGCTAACTTTCAGTCTCATAATTTACATAGTTTAATAATTTAGACAAATTGCTAAATTAGTAGGATTTTTAAGTAGCAAATTGGGACATAGTTTAATGGGAACATATTTAATTTAGGGGAGAGAAAGTTAGAGAGAGAGAGAGAGAGAGGGAGATGTAGGGGTAGTTTTGATAGTTTAAATACAATTTTGTATTAAATGGGAATTATTTGGTTTATATAAGAATAAAAAGAGTCATTGGATTATATCACTACAAAAAAATCCGGCGATACTGACGGCCAAATCCGTCAGTATATCAAATACTGACGGCCTCCTGACGGATAATGGCCGCCAGTATTTTTGCGGTCAGGATTGTTGTATCCTGACGGGAAATTGTAACCCGCCAGGAATGCCGGCGGTTTCGTTGACGGCTTGTGCCGCCAGGAAATGCCCGCCAGTATTCCTGTCGGGTGTCGTATTGATGTTCCTGCGGCTACCGTCAGCATTACTGGCGGGTACACCCGCCAGTATTTACTGGCGGGTTTGCCCGCCAGGATTTACTGGCGGGTTGGCCGCCAGCACTAATTAATTTAATTAAATTAATATTAATAATAAACAAATTTTAGATAAAATTTAATTAATTAATAATCAAATTAAAAATAATAGACAAATAAAATTTTAGAGATAATTCAAAATAAATAATCCACTAATAAAAAAATGAAAACAAATCATTTCAATAACAAAAAATCGTTTAATCAGTCGAATGTATAAAAATATAACTATCCATCTAAATCTCCACCATCTGGACTACGGGGAGGCCGACGAGCCATGGCCCGAGCAACAACTTCTTCAATCTGCTGACGGAGCGTCAATTGGGTACGCTCCTGCTCCTCACGGATCCGCTGAATCTCTAGCGCCTGCTCATCGCGGATCCGCTGAAACTGCTCAAGCTGCTCCTGCTGGGACTGCACCTGCGTTGGAGCCCATGAACATCGGCGGTGGAGGTGGAAGAAGTACTGCAGCCCTTCTGAGTCTTCCCAAAGCATCCAAGGCCATAGCGTCGACCCTTCCTATTCCCGACGACCTGTAGGTAGACCTCGTTCGGGTCTACCTGAGGGCTGCTATCATCAGACGACGCAACACGCCTCTCCTCCAAAGCCCTCTCATAATCTTCCTGATATCAAAATTTTCAGCTATTATTACCAAACAACTTTTATCAGATTTTATAATAATTTTTATTAGATTTTTTAATAAATCGGTTATATATATAACATATAAAACTTACAGCTATCCTCTGGGCTTTGGGATCCGTAAATATGCCGTCGGAATTTCGATGATACCTCATCAGAAGCTCGTAGTTACTGGGCTGCGAACCCGTCTGTGCAGCCTGTATTTAAAGTTACATTTACAATATTTAATATAATGAATTAATTAAAACATATAATTATAAATGTTCAATAATATAATTTAATTACTTAAAATATTATCATTGACTTACAATCTCGGCCGCCTGTCGATTAGCCAGCATGGACCCGCCTCGATACTTCGCTATACCAGTCGAAGGGCCGCCGGGCTCGCTCATCCTGTTCCGCCTAGCCTTCTCAGATTTCTCCACCTCCTCAGGCCGCTGAAACTCCAACAGCCACCTGTTCCAAGTCGTCTCCCCTAAAATAGCAGGTATCGTCCCACTCGTCCGATACGCCTTCCTCCACTCGTATATACGACTCTTATAAGACTCCCGCATCGAGACACAGAATGTCGCCCTGATGGCATTCTCGTCGTACATACGAGTGTCCCACCACACCAATCCCTACAAAAGAAATACAATTAGACAAAATAATTAAGCAATTCACTTAACATAAATAAATAAAAAATACTTCAAAATTACCCTAAAACGAGGCCACCACGTCTGACGATGGCTGTCCGGGATGTGCTCGTATTTCCACCCATCTGGGTGGATACGAGCCTCGTGTATAGTACTGAGATAGGTCGGCAAGTCCTTCGACGGACTCCGTAACCTAAAAATTAATAAGTTTATTTCAATATATGTGAAATAATTAAATTATATATTGAACACATAACAAGATTGCTTAAAATGTTACTTACCTATTACCGATCACGACTACCTCGATCCCAAAAGTCCTGACCTCTGTACCAGGCGTGCTCGTCCCCGCCTCATCAGACGGGGTAGGTGGAACAGTATCATCTAGGTCCATGTCGGTGGCATCATCCTCATGGTGTCCCGAAGACGATGAGCCGAGAGAAATCCGACGATGATGAGGACCTCTACCAGGCATCTATCATACAACATAGTTTTATAAATAATATTTTTTTTACATAAGTATATAATTATATATATATATATATGTGTGTGTGTGTGTGTGTGTGTGTTAGTGTGTGTGTCGTTATAATTTGTTCAGATTATCGTTAACACTCATAAAATTTTCAAATCTCATCCCTAACTTTCAGACTCATCTTCATAGCTTCCTTCGTCTTCTTCATTTAAATGTAGTTCATCGCTTTCTGACTCTTCTGAATCATCATTGACCGACTCGTCGTGTTCGTGATTGAGAGGGTCGTTTAATTGGAAGTCAACATCCTAGTATTGCAGGAAATATTTCTACAACATCTTCTTGGAAAGACTGTTGTTCAGGCACGCGAGGCTCGGTATAATCCACTGTCGATCGAGCTTTGATTTGACAAGTTGCCTACCAATCTAGTTTGTCTCGCTTCAAACTCGGATACGAACTGTAGTGCACTTGAGTCGCTTGGGATGCGAGTACAAATGGCTCGTATCGATTGAATTTACGTTTATGATTGACGTCAACGAACTTATATTGAGGGTGGATTTTCGTTCCGGTTGGAGTTGGATCAAAATACTCACATTTGAACAAGAGCGTCCTTCCGGAAGTTTGAAGCCCGTGATACTCCAATTGAACCACTTCTAGAAGACGACCGTAATAATCCATGTAATCTGGCCCATAATTAAAACTCATGTGCTCGACGTTGATCGCTCAGACCCATACGAGAGCGTGTGAAATCTAAATCCATTAATCTTACAACCGTTGAAAGTGTTCACAACACGTGATGGACCATACGCAATTGACCTCATATAATCGTCATTTACATTGTTCAAAGGATCTCGTGYCTACAATAATTTTATGTTTACGAAGTTATAATATATTTTGATTGCCACTTAATTTTACAGATAATTAAGACTCACGTAGCTCTCGAACCAAACAGGAAATTCAGCGTCCACTTTTCGAGTCAGTRCCTCATCTGTAATGTTCGGTTGGTGACGTTTAATACCATCTTCGAACAAACTGYAATTTTATATTAAAATGAAGATTTGTTATAATATCTAATTAGTAGATTTCGATAATTTGGGTTACAACGAATTTGATTAGCTAACCTGATAAATTATTGGAGTTCAGAACTATTTAGTAAAACATATCTTCGGGCCTCGGCCAATTCTTCATCCGACAAGAATCTCTTCCCTGCGGCCGAGAAAACTTCACCAATATTTTTGAAAACAGATAGAACATTTGGAGTGTCGTCTTCATCATTTTGAACTTCTTCATTACGATTTAAGTTTGTCCTTTTTGTGGAGACATTATCATCGAAGTAATACGAAACAAAATTCGACGCCTCCTCAACTAGATATGCGTTTGCTATTGATCCTTCAACACACGCTTTATTCCTTACATTGTTTTTTCAACTTCCTCAACTGGACCAGCAATTCTCGCTTCGTATGGTAAGTGGATGGGCAAATGTTCCATTGAATCGAAGAAACTAGGTGGAAATATCATCTCAAGTTGACAGAGTATTAGGGGAATGTCACGCTCTAAACGACTCATATCAGCAGTTCCAATAACTCTCGCACTCAAATCTCTCAAAAATAAACTTAACTCTGTTAGTGCATTCCACACGGGATGAGGAAGCAGTCCTCGAAATGCAATTGGGATCAACCGCTGCATAAACACGTGACAGTCATGGGTTTTCATCCCGTACAATCTCAACCCTTTCATATCAACACAGCGACCTAGATTTGATGCGTACCCATCAGGAAATTTGATAGCCTTTATCCATTCACACAATGCAACTTTCGACGGCTTATCGAGCGTGTACGACGCTTTGAGATACTTTCCTGATGCGTCTGCATGAAGCTCAGGACGGTGACAGTATTCTGCTAACTCATCTCTTGATTTTACTGTGTCTTTTGTCTTCACTTTGACAATCATCACCGTGTTAAACACATTATCAAAAACATTCTTCTCAATGTGCATAACGTCTAGATTATGACGAATCAAGTTAGTGCTCTAGTAAGGCAAATCCCAAAAAATACTTCTTTTTCTACATCCACTACTCTTCGCTATTAGTCCGTTCACATGTTCTGCATTTTCATCGGTTACCTTCAGAAGTCCTAGCCGTTCAATTTCGGCCAAAATCTCTATTCCAGAACGCACGTGCAGCGGTAGCGCTTCAACCTTTCTATTTTTTCTAAAATGTTTTTTATCTTTACGAAGTCGATGATCACATTCTAGAAACTTACGATGGTTATCAAACCATGATTGTTTCATGCTCTTTTTCAGGGTAAACGCGTCTGAACGCTCCATGCAATACGGACAAGTCATTCGACCGGACGTGCTCCAACCAGACAACATCGAGTATGCAGGAAAGTCGCTGATGGTCCACATAAGGGCCGCTCGCATCTGAAAGTTTTGTTTTTTAGATAAATCGTACGAGACAGCATCGTCGTCCACAACTGCTTGAGCTCCTCAATCAATGGTTGTAGAAAAACGTCTAACTTATCTTTGGGGTTTTGTGGCCCCGGGACGAGAAYGYTGAKAAACATATACTGCTCTTTCATGCACATCCAGGGAGGTAAATTGTATGGTGTAACAATCACCGGCCATGAAGAGTATTGTTTTCCGAAACTTCCAAAAGGTTGAAATCCGTCTGTACAAAGACCTAATCTTACGTTTCGAGTTTCAGCTGCGAATTCTGGATGAGTTTGATCGAAGTGCCTCCAAGCCTCAGAATCTGACGGGTGGTGCATGACACCATCCTCTACCATATGTTCTGCATGCCACCGCATATCATTTGTCGTTGTTTTAGATGCGTACAACCTCTGCAGGCGGGGCGTTAGAGGAAAATAAAACATCCTCTTATACGGAACTAAGTCGGACTTGCGCCGTTTAGTTTGTCCCTTCTTCGCGGGTTTGAACCGTGGATGGTCACAAAACTTGCACTTATCCATATTCAAATCATCCTTCCAATAAATCATGTAGTTCTTGACACAACAATCTATCTTCTCTACCGGTAACCCTATACCTCTCAACAACTTCTTACTTTCGTAGAAATTATCTGCAACATTGTTGTCCTCTGGCACGATCTCTTTGATTAAATCAATAAATTGATCATAACATTTCTGAGAAATGCCATGCTCCGATTTTAAATTCATAAGACGAGCAACTAAGGACAATCGATTGTATTTCTCGCAATCGGGATACAAAGGTTTCTTTGCAACTTTTAGAATATCGAAAAATTTCTTCGCCTCGGGATTAGGTGATTCATCCAACTCAATGTCATTCATGTCGAAATTAGAACCGATAACATCTCGCACCATATCGACGTACGCATTTGATGATGATCCCCCAATTTCAATATCAGCAGGCGATGAGACGTTATTTGTTTTCCCGTGATGAGTCCAAATGTAGTAATCAGCAATGAACCCTTTGGTACCGACGTGGCATTTTATCTCATCGATAGTCCTATAACTAGAGTTCCTACACTTAGTTCGTGGGCAAGGGCATTTTAGCTTATCACCGTCCCTCTCTGCAGAATCATGCGTGAGTGCAAATTGTACGAAACTATCTACACCGGCCACGAACGCTGGATTTAGAAATCCGAAAATATTCTGTTTGTACATCCAACTACGATCATCAGCCATCCTAAGATTTTTCAGAATTAAAGAAGGTGGCAAAATTTCGGCAGCAATACGAGAAGAATTGTAATTGGTAAGGCTTCTATTCCATTCAAGAAGGTGACGTTTAGTAGTGTGTATTATCTTAAAATATGCATTTTTCTTAGAATCAAAATTTCGGCAGCATCTCCCCTCAGTTCTCGTAGTGCACGTATATTTCAGTGCACCCGAGGACAATTAGAGAGATGCAAAAACCGAAATTTCAAAACTAAAAAAAAAATATACACATAAGATAACCATACTACAAGTCACATTCTCAAACTGTCCAAAAATGGGACAATTCGAAATTTAGTATCAAACTCTATATTTGATACTAAATCTCAAACGGGTCTAAGRAATATTGGAATAATTCRAAACTTARTTTCAAATTTTTTTATATGATATTAATTCTGAAACAAGTGATTTATATGCATCGCGTCACTTCGCCAAGGTTCCAAATAAGCAATTACCACCGTCACATTTTTTAAAAAATATTTTGAAAACTTAAATAAAATCCCGTGACACCCTATCACGTTTTTAAAAATAAGATTTGAAAACCCGCTATTGGAGGGACAAAACCTCCCGGCCGGCGCCGTAACCCACGTCAACATCCGACGGTATACAACCAACAACACCAATAATAATATTATATATAAACAAGATTAAACCCCGGCCGATCACCACGGCCTCCTATGCATGAACAATATATATACAAATTTTTTTAAATCCCGACCGATCACCACGGCCTCCCATGCATGAACAATATATATACAAATTTTTTTAAATTCCGGCCGATCACCACGGCCTCCCATGCATGAACAATATATATATATATAATATAATGAGTGAATAAACCCTAGATGTGAAAGCAAACCCTAATAATCTAATGATAAATTCTAATACAAGATTGCTTCTAATTAGGTAGATTCTGAAGTAGACACGTTGTCTATAAAGAGCCACACAGCACTCGAATACAAGTCATCGCTTTCCTCGACTACCCTCACCATGTCTGCTCCAAATACGTTATCTGAATTAAGTATATTTGGAGCCGACATGGGGAAGGCGTTTGAGGAGGACAATCTCTGTACGGGTGTTGTGTGCACTCTTTATAGACAAGTGTACTCCAGAATCTACACAAGTTTAATTATTCCTAAATTGGCCCCTAATTGTGTAATTATTACTAAATTGGACTCTAATTAATTGATTGTTTTTAAATGAAACCCTAATTTCAAATTAAACCTAAATTAAATCCTAATTATAAATTATACCCTACACATCAACATCCGACGGTATACAAGCAACAACACCAATGACAATATTAAATCAACCAACAACCAGCAACACCAATGACAATATTATATATAAACAAAATTAAACCCCGGCCGATCACTAAATTGGCCCCTATTAATTGATTATTTTTAAATTGAATCCTAATTATGTAATAATTACTAAAATGGCCCTAATTAATTGATTATTCCTAAATTGGACCCTAATTAGGTAATTATAAATAAATTGGCCCCTAATTAATTGATTATTCCTAAATTGAACCCTAATTAATTGATTATTCCTAAATTGAACCATAATCATATCATTATTACTAAATTGAACCCTAATTATGTAATTATTACTAAATTGATCATAATTAAAACTAATCCTAAAATTAACCCTAATTATAAATTAACCTAAAGTTATTTCTAAAACTAACCCTAAATTGAACCCTAATTCTAAAATTAACCATAAAACCTAAATTAAAATCCTAAATTGATCTATAATTACAAATTAAAAACAAAATTAATACATAAAAATAATATAAAAAAATGAAAAAAATATAAAAAAACTTACATTGGGGCTGCGGACGGGCGGCGGGTGGCGACGGCTGGGGCTGGGGCTGGAGCGGCGAGCGGCTGGGGCTGGGCTCGGCGACGAGCGGCTGTGGCGGCGGCTGGACACGTTGGCGGCGGCTGGACGCGGTGGCGGGGGGAAAGAAGGAAAGAAGAGAAGGAGAAAAAGTGAGGCGGGGAAGGGGGTTGGGCCGGATTTTAGGTTAAAATCCTGACGGCCATAGGCCGCCAGGAACGCTGGCGGCTACGCCGTCAGCGTATATATTTATTTTTTTTTAAAATATATGCTGACGGGTTGACCGTCAGGATCCTGACGGCCATGACCGTCAGCGTATATATTATTATTATTTTTAATTTCCTGACGGCCATGGCCGTCAGCGACGCCAAAATGATATACTGACGGGTAATGCCCGTCAGTATAATAAAGTGGGATAAACTCCCGCTTATTCGCTGACGGTTTACTAGCGGCCATGGCCGCCAGCATTGTTTTCCGCCAGTAAGCCCGCCAGCATTCTTGGCGGCTTTTTGGCCGCAAGGAAATCCGCCAATAATACCGAATTTTTTTGTAATGTATGAAAATTGGGATTGATGTTTTGGTAGTATTTGAAAATTTTCCCTAAAAATTACTATATATTATGAAAAATAATCTTCTTTTTTAACAAATATAACTCCTTTCAATTCTCGCATTTGTTGCGGGTGTTAAACTTAGTTTTTCATTATTACATAATCTTCTTTGATGCAAAAGTATCAAAAGTAGTGTACTTTTATTCATTAAAAGCAAAATGGTAGAATTGCAATTTAGCCTACAAAGGCGGATATTTGATAAATACAACCCTCAGGTGCCTGGAATGTGTCCATTTGCAATCCCTAAATAGAGCACAGAAAATTGAAATCACAAATCTTCAGCAAATTCCCAATATTGAAATGCAAAGAGTTCCATATACAAATGACTATTGGCCATTGGATGAGGTAAATCTTTTCAAAAGCCCTTTCATTTGGCAAATACACCGTGTTTTGATCATCTCTTTGTATTTGTTGGCATTTGCGTTTTATCATCTTTATTCTTATCTTTTTGAGTTTTATTTGCTTGAACAAGTCTTCTTGTTGATATTGATACGTCACCTTGTTTTGGGAAGATTTTTTTTCCTCTCTAGTTTTTGTGGAGTAATTTTACTTTATTAATGGTTGGAGGTATTTATTTATTTTATTTAATCATAAATATAACAATTAATTGTAATTTTAACTAAATTTACAATTTATATCTCATTATGATCATTTCAATCTCCATTCCTTGAATTCTAGAAAAAAAAAGAAAAAAAAAAAGGATTCATTAATTCGTAGAGGATAATATTTTCATTTTCAGTGGCATCCAAATTTCCAACCTTTTCCACCACTACTTATTATAACATTATTGAATGCAACCCAGCAGTCAATCATGTGGGCTTTTACTTTTTTTGTTCTTTTTTTCCTCTTCTTTATTTATTATTTTCCTTTTTTGGAATTACAGAATTATTATTGTCTCGTCTCGTCACACTACGGTGTATATAACTTCCTGTTGAACCAGTAGTCACCGACATTAGAAATTTAACAAATTTTTTAATTTTTCTTTTCAATAGCAGAGCTAGTATGAAGCTAGAAAACCAGGACAATGGAGTAACCGCTCCTTTACTCCCAGAAGTTAATCCAGCGGTCGATAAAAGCTCAGGCGACGATGGAGGCGCATCAATCTCCGGCGCAATATTCAACATCTCGACAGGGATGGTCGGAGCCGGGATCATGTCGATCCCGGCGACTTTTAAGGTCCTAGGTGTATTACCCAGCTTTATCGTCATCTTAGTCATCGCTTATTTTGTCGAGGTAACTGTTGAGTTTCTGCTGAAGTACACTCACTCCGGCGAGTCGAATACGTACGGTGAGCTGATGGCTGAGTCGTTCGGGAAACTCGGATCCGTTTCGCTTCAAGTTTGCGTAATGATCACAAACCTAGGGGCGTTGATCATTTATTTGATTATAATCGGTGAGTTGATTTTTGCCTGTTACGTGTTTGTAAAATGCCTCAATGAGTTTTTCTGGTGTGTATGTTCAGATTTCTGAAGATCTCGTCTCTGTTAATACTTGTTAAGGGTGAAAATGTTGCAACGAAGAGAAATACCCCTTTTTTTAAATTGTGTGGGCTCATTTTTTAATTTTTTTTTTCAATTTGTTGGTAAAATTCTACAGGAGATGTTCTATCGGGAAACGAGTCTGAAGGGACGGTGCATTTAGGCGTTCTGCAGGAATGGTTTGGGATCCAATGGTGGACCTCGCGCGCGTTCGCTTTGCTTTTCGTTGTGCTTGTTGTTTTACTACCTTTGCTTCTTCTTCGGCGCATAGGTTGTTAATTTAGCTAAATGATATTATAAAATTGCTGATTACGAACATCGACCCTGATTTTACATCTTTAAGTAAATGCAAGCAGATTGCTTAGAATTGGTGACTATATATATTTACAAGAATGACCAATATTTGTACAGTTTGTTGTCATCTGCAGACTCACTGAGGCATGCGTCGGCAATATCCGTTCTACTAGCTGCGTTTTTTGTTGCCATATGCTCGGCGATGGCTATACATGCCATGTGGGTAGGAAAAACACAAAGTCCGAGATTGGTTCCGGATTTTGCGGGTGGTGTTTCTGCGCTTGATCTCTTCACGACTATTCCGATCTTTGCAACCGCCTTCGGATGTCACGTAAATGGTAAGAATGCAATTATGCAATAACTTATGAAGATAGAGCATGTTTTTTCTTATTTATCTATCGTTATTTTCGTTTGGGGGATAATTACAAGTACTACCTTTCACTACAAAACACTTGCAGTTAACTGACACAAATCGTTTTGTCACTAAATTTTAGAGTTACCGACAGAAAGTAAAAAAAAAATAAAAAAATTAACAACATTTTTTTTGCAATATACTGTAGGTATTTACCGACAATCATTTTACCGTTACCTATCCTTAACCATTGCCGACAATTTTCCTGTTGGTAAAGTGTGCTTTTCTTGTAGTGCTTGAGATTTAGCCTAATCACAAATACCCCCCTCAATGTGCTATAAGCACCCCCTTGATGGTGTACTTTGCAACATTTAGAAATGAATTTCAAGGGGGTATTTTAATTTTGAAAGGTAGTTGGACTTTTTAATTAGGCTAAAATTTAGGGGTAATTTTTATAATTTATACATGTCGAAGCAAAAACAGCTTCTTCAATAATTTGTAAGCAGTATCGTGATGATGATATGTTCGGATATCCTGGTTGACCGTATAGGTTTAACCTTTTTTAGACAACTATTATTTTTATTTTATTTTATTTTTTCAGTTCATCCCATTAGAGCGGAGCTTGGCAGACCAACTGATATGAGCTCAGCAGTCCGAATCTCACTAGTACTATGTGTAGCGATATATTTCGCCGTTGGATTTTTTGGTTACCTACTGTTTGGGGACTCTATCATGGCTGATATGCTGGTCAACTTCGACAAAACTTCAGATTCTGTCATCGGGATCGTTCTCAATGATACAGTCAGATTGAGTTACGCGATTCACCTCATGCTGGTGTTCCCCGTGATGAATTACTCCTTAAGGGCTAACGTCGACGAATTATTGTTTCCGAAAAGGCCCATGTTGGCTGCTGGGAACGTTCGGTTCTTGTCGGTTACGTGTATTTTACTCGCGTTCATATATGTGGCGGCCATAGCTGTTCCGAATATATGGATCTTCTTTCAGTTTATGGGGACAACGACGGTCATGTGTCTAATGTTTATATTCCCGAGCTCGATTGTTCTGAGGTATGCTCATGGTTGTTAAATTTCATTACCCTGCCGTACTTGATTTATAGAAGAATAAAATACAAATGCTATACTACCCTTGAGATTTAGCTTTATTACAAAAAGACATAGTTCTGCTTGAAAATTAAAAGTTCCCTACCTGATATATGTTTTTTATTTTACTGACTGCACCTATTGAAAATTACCAAAAATCACCATTGAGGTCACATCCGTCTTACATTTTGCATCTGCCGTTAGTGGAGTTAACGGAAATTGCTGACGCCATCAAACCTTTTTACAACTATATCCTCAACCTTTTTAAGATTTACAAATAGCTCCAGCTTTTCGTCTTACATTTTGTTTTAATATCACTCAGTTTTTCTAAATATCAGAAATAGTCAGACATAGTATTTTGAGATGTTGAGGGGTGTAATTGTAAAATATTTAATGACATCAGCAAATTCCATCGAGTCATTAGTTGGGGCAAATTGAAAGATGGAATCAAACTTTCTGAGTAGTTTTTTGTAATTTTCATAGTTAGCTGGGTCTTTTTGTAAATACACTAAACCTCAGGGATAGTTTTTGTAATGATCCCTAATTATAATGTTAAAAGATAACTGGGTATTTTTGTAACTAGGCTAAATCTGAGGGGTAAAATTTGCAATTATGTCTATTTTACAACAGGAGAAGGGGGGAAATGCTTCTGTATTTGGCTTGAATGTATTTCTTATACTAACTTCTTGCAGAGATGTCCACTGCATGTCCACTAGGCGGGATAAGGCCTTGGCGGTGTTGGTGATCTTGCTGGCAGTCGGAACGAGCCTGATTGCCATCTTCTCGAATTTGTCTGATCTTTTTGGCAAGAAATGACGACTGAAAATGCAAATATGGTCGTGGATTTCTTCACCACAACATTTTCGTCAAGAAAATATGCATCACGGGCTTCTCTCCAATAGTTCAATCACATTTTCTCTAATCTCTTCGAAATTTATAATATGCTCGTGAACAATGTTCGATTTCCTTATACTTGACAGAAAGTGTTTGCAATCACTAAAAAAAGTGATTCATAGGTTTTAGCTTAAAGAAAAACACAATATAGTGTTTGTTCTACTACATTTAATCAAAACCGAAAGGATTAGATTTCTGATTTGAAATTTGGTGCAAGAAAATTCTCACATTCACTGCACTTATGAGATTTGAACCAGGGTTTGCTTGTCTGGAAATATGTCATTTACCATTGGGCTAAATTCAAATCCGTAAGGTAAGATTTATTAAATTAAATAATCTTATGAATTTGAATTATTAAGTTGTGTTCAAATCGTGTATATTATTTATTGAAAAAAATATTTGATCCTACACTCATCCTACCTATGTGCTAAATGAAATTATTATATCATATATGTCTGATTAAGAAGGGTTTTGCAGATACATGTATTTTTTTTTGGAGTTTTGATTGCTTACATCTCAACTTCTCATGCTTCGAGTTGACACATAACAAATCAAACCTACTTAATTAATTTTAATTCTAATTAAACTTTATCTTAATTAATTCTTATATCTTACCTTTATTTACACAATCTTAATACTAATAAAATTTGTACTCTGCTTAAAACTTATCAAAATGAATTCAAATGCCTCGTAGTTAATTACAATTTTATTCATTACCTACTCAATTTTCGTTAAAATTAATCTAAATAAATGAAGTGGTCTGATTCCCGTACAATTAAATAGGAGTATACATGAAAATTAAAAAATAAATATAGTAACAAGTCTAATATTTTTGGACACCCTGAATATAAATAACGACTTACTAAAGAGACCCTGGTATATTACAAAGTTTCGTTTTAGTAGTCCCTCTTTTTTAGATGGAGAGAGTAACTAATATATTAAATCGGCAAATATTATAAAAGTAATAATATAGAAAGTTCTATTATTGTTGCTTGAGTCTAATTGTTTCACATTAAAAAAAAAAGTAATTGGAGCTAAATGTAAATATAAAAAACCATTGTGTCTTTAATATTATATATCCAATATAAATATATAAAATTTATACAATAATTATTATATTGCACTGCATTCAGGAGTATAAATTAAAATAGCCTAATTTTTTTTTTGTTGTACTTTACTTTTTTTTTTCTTTTTCAATCGCCTGAATGTGTAAAAATTCATCGTTATGTTCGGATTTTGTTTAATATACTCATAAAATTCACTAATTTGAATAATCAATAGACTTTCCAAGTCGAAGTTCTCAAGCTCTCTCAAATCTCATTTAATACTTGATTCATATGAACTAGTTGGGTGGCTCGACGACAAACCTCGTGAGTTGGGTCAAAATTATCTCATGCAATTCAAGCAAGTATAATATCCTCAAGGTGGTCAAGCCAACCAACGAGTCGTTCTAAAAATTGGGGCCGTTTATTTAGTATCCCATTTTTTTAAAATGAAAAATCCAAAATTAAGAGAAAATCATATAAATGCTAAAACTACCTCGGAGTCGTTCCGATACTTTAAGTGCGCGGTGCAAAAACTTTAAAAGGGCCCCTTTAATTTATTAAAAAATAAAATTATTAAACAATATTATGAAAAATAATTTTATTGACCAAAATATAAAATAAATAAAAATAATGAGACCTTATTATTCGAACGAGCTTTCTTCCCGTCTTTTTTTCACATCTTTTATGTGGAGGCGAATGTTGGAATTCGTAGAGACGAATGCAGCGAAAGTTTAAAATTTTTGTTGATCCAACAGGCGATTAACTCTCCAACTGCAAGATCCAACTACAATGTATTGCTATCGTGAAAAAAGTTAGAAAATCTCACGAAAACTCAAGAACTCCTAATCTCAAAATTAGGATTTATGTTTTCCAAAAACTCTCTAGTTTTTCATTATCTTTTCATTATTTATGTTATATTTATACTAGGTACATATGACATGGGCCCAAAACAATTTTAGTCCAAGTACCTTTATTAATATAACATAGATAATTAAATCCAACTCCAATTTAGTTTAATTAAATAATTTCTATCAGATAGAAATTAACATCATAATTATTAATAATTAAATATTATAATTCTAAATTGAATATTTAATACTTTCTTGATACACTCTTAAATCGGAAAACTAATTTTATATAGTGTGACCCTATAGGCCTTTATATATGACATCAATCCAATGATGATCAAAACAAAACTCCTATACGGCTTAGTTGGACGAACTCAATATATAAAGAGCATTGACTTGAACTCAGCGAATTATAACCTTTATACAAAGTTTTGGTGAAATTCCTTTAATTCGGAATCACTCGATTAAGCTTAAGATTTATTCAAGTGTCTATCTCAATGGCTTAATCAATTTATCTCATTTTTATTAGTCGACAACTAGACCATACTCAATCACTATATTGAATATATATCTTTTGCATTGGCCAATGACTTTAGTCGACCTAATATAGAGATTATGAATGATCTCTCTCGAAATTCCAATCGAGAAATAAATTATTTCTTGGCTCAACTACCACCTTCATTTACATCATGGTGCACCCAACACAAGCCGTATCTACCCCAAAAGAAGTGCAAGCATTGGTCATGGTCAAAGTACACCACTCAGCAAATAAGGTGCGTATTGACCTCAAGTCGAAGGATTATCACACGCTTTATAAACTGATGAGTTTATAAACATACAATAAATAACTTATCAGTAGGGTTTACCAATACTCTCCAAAGTATCCATGCGTCCATCACAAATAACTATTATTCGCAGTCGTGAGATTTACTGCATTCTCTAAAATCTGATTCAGACCACATGCCGACATATATTATATTATCAATATCCCAATCTTGACAATCGTTAGTCGTGACTATTTTAAGAGTAATGTTTTATCAATGACATCTCACCATATCAATGACAACATTAACTCTACGGGAACATTTATATGAATAATCACAAACAATCAAAATAATAATTCAATAAATGCAATACCATATATATTATGATATATATAATAATTGTGCTCAAGTATAATGTCTGATTGTCTTTAGGATATTCATACTTTCAACGAATATTTCCGAGTAAAAGGCATTACAATTTCCTTTGGGAGAGGGAAAAAAAAGTTTAGTGTAAATAAAAGAGTTTAACTGTATGATTCTTTTGTTTGTTTGTTTGTTTTACTAAGAAACAACAACAACAAAAAAAATCTCCAAACTGAACAAGGTGCGAAAAGTGAGTAAGAAAGAGATGTAAAAATAAAACATAACTTCCAAAATGAGAGCAAAACCTCAAACCACCTTGCCAAATAACCTATTAGTTAAAGACTAGTAATTTACTTAAAATAATAACATTTATGTATAACCACTAAAACAAATTCAGATGGTAAGGGCCCTTCGTCGGTGGGGCCCCGTGTGACGCTGCCACCGTGACTGCCCCATGGCCGACTCTAATTACTCCAAACTTTAAATATTCTTACAACATTCTATTTTCTTTACAACCCTTCACCCATTTTTGTCGCCATCGCCGTTGCTATGACCTTCGTCATCACTATTAAAGAACAACATCACACATAAAAAAATGAAGGAAAAATGGGAGTTTGAAAATCTGATCCGAATGAATGTTCAAATTTGATTTTCCAAGCACGACAATGCGTTCGTAAATTTGATACGAACGCCTATTTCTCGTTTCTTCTTCTTCTTCTTCTTCTTCTTCTTCTTCTATTGGAGGCGGCGGTAGTTGTAGATGGTGGGTTTATTGGAGCATAGCTATTTTGGTGAACTAGTTCTAATTGGACTGAAAATATATTTTCTCCGAGTCCAATCTTATTTTTTTCATATCGAAACACCTATAATTTTTATTATTTAACTTATTTTTTCTATAAAAATTAATACTCCTCAAAAAATTGAGGTGTGTCTTGATGATCATGATCATATTTTTTGTATTTTTTTTTTCAACAGTGATGCACGATTGTAAAGAAGATAAATTGTTGGCAAATACTTGGGTGAGACCGGTCTCATACTATGAGACCACTTTTAACCCACTAACCCATTTTAACCTACCTGCCCGCTAACCCGCCCCACCCAGTGAAACTAATTAAAAAGAAAAAAAAAAGGGGAAGGAAACAGATCCATTTCTCATCCATCGTCCTCACGATCTCTCCCCAACTCTCTCTCTCTCACAGAAAAATGCCGACCACCGTTCGTCACAGCCGGCCATCGCTATTAAGGTACTTGGAGAAGCCACCAAGCCCACTGCCAAGTAAGTATCCTTTTATTCAATTTYCGATTACTGGTGCGTTTTTCCCCTTCCAATTTTTRGGTTGTGTTTTTTAGATATAGTTTTTATTTTATTAGGTATTTAGGTTGATATTGTTCATTAATTAGTTGTTGACTCCTTGATAATGATTCTATTGATTGGGCAAAGCTTGAGTAATTTATCTAATTTTATCATATTTTCCTTTGTTTGTTCGTTGAGCCGAGAATTTTTACAGAGAAACAACARTTAATTTTTTTTTTCTATATTATGAAAACAGACATTTTCTTAATTATTTTATATTTGATATAAAATCAAGAAATAAGACAATATGGATTGGGCTCTTGCATCGGGCTCCAAACTTAATTTGATTATATATAATTGGTATTTTTTGTGGGTGATGTTCAGTTTGCCAATTTTGCTGAAATGGTAATGATTTATGTTATTCCATTCAAGCTTTTGTTTTAGTTTTTTAATTCAAGCTTTTGTCGTACATTAGGCTGCTTGATACGCGGGGTCCGGCATTGTAATCACGCCTGTGTTTTCGATGTACTTGAGTGATTGGATGGATAATTTTCTGGGCTTTGATGAAACGGAAGAAGTTAGTGGAAATGGTGAGGTTAATTCTGAGATTAAGCCCGGATTGCAGTTGCCGGCGTTTTCAGGTGCGTTTACTTCTGCTCAAGTGAGGGACGTGTTTGAGACTGAGATAGAGCATGATAACAGTTCCGACAGGGATGGGGCGAGCACTATGTTCGAAGAGACCGAAAGTATTTCTGTCGGGGAGCTGAATAAAAGCCCGGTACTCAGTGAGGACGAATGTCGGATAACTCGCCGTGGATTGATTTGGGCCAGAGTTTGTTAGGGTCAGATGATGCTGGTCATTCGAACAAACAAAAGGTCGTCTCGTCTCCATTGCCGCCTGGTTGGTTTTCACGCCGGAATAATAATAACTTTAACAATGTTTTGTGATACTTGAACAACTTGAGTTAAAAATACTACTTTACTATACCTTTAATTAAAAATAGGTATAAAAAACTTGTGATATTTTAACAATATTTTGTGATACTTTAGCAATCTTTTGTGATAGTTTAACAATGTTTTGTGATACTATAGTTATATTTTGTGATACTTTAAAAACACTTTGTAATACTTACTCTAAAATATATATAGACGTGCAAAAATATAATATAAATATAGACGAACTATGTTTTGTAATACTATAGATATATTTTGTGATACTTTTAACAACACTTTGTAATACTTACTAATAAAATATATATAGAATTCAAAAAAATACAGATGAATTATATTTTGTAATACTATAGTTATATTTTGTGATACTTTAACAATACTTTGTAATACTTACAATAAATATATATAAACGTAAAATTTTTATATATATATACGAATTATATTTTGTAATACTATAGTTATATTTTGTGATACTTTAACAACACTTTGTAATACTTACAATAAAAGTATATAGACGTAAAAAAACTAAATATAAATATAAACAAACTATATTTTATAATGCTATAGTTATATTTTGTGATAATTTAACAATATTTTTTATTACTTACAACGACTAATAATAGTGCAACACACTGAGTATTCAAGGTAAGAAAAATGAACAACGATTAATAATAGTGCAACACATTGAGTATTCAAGGTAAGGAAAATGAACAACGACTAATAATAGTGCAACACATTGAGTATTCAAGGTAAGAAAAATGAACAACAACTAATAATAGTGCAACACATTGAATATTCAAGGTAAGAGAAATGAACATTTAAGTTCAATCAATAATTGTTTAAACTGAAATTTGTGGAATTATTAACGATTCAACCAATTTTGGGTGTTTCAAACCATACAACACAGGCCCATTTACAAAAAATGAGAACAACACAAAAACCATATGAAATACACGATTTATATGTACACAAATAAAGGTTACAAACCATAGCGAGTCAGTTATAGCACGTGCAACAAAATTCGCCTCCAAGAAATACAATAAGAATTTGCAAAAGAGAAAAAGATAAGAGGGACCAAATACAAATAAGCCAAACGACGAAACTCAAAAATGTTGTGGCTATACATATAGCTTTAATCTACTACAATACATATTCGAAAAGAGCCTGCTCCACTTCACGTGCACATCCAAGCACTGGCGCACGTTAGTCACCCTCCCAGAACTCGTATCCGCTCACCTCAGCCACTCACCCGCAGCACTCCTCATCAACGCTAACAGAACCCCGGCCCCAGCAGCCCAACGACCACGACATCTACGCGTACGGGCCCCCGAACCCGCAATCGGGCCAACCCTCCTCCACCTTGGATCGCATTCTCGACTTCAGTCAGCCGCTGGATGTCGTCGGGACACCCCAAAACGGCGTCGTCTGCATAGTCCAACAGCTTTCGCCCAAAAGTTCATCCTCTGAAGCCCCGCGACCCGATCTTCACTAAAACTCCTGCATCGGGCATACACAACCCATTTTCCTCATGGGAGCGTCCGCCGGACTCGGGTTCGACCCATCTACCAATGAGTATACAATCATCCGCATCGTCCGTCTCGTTCAATTTCCCTGCCTGTTGCCCGACGTGGTCCAGCTTATCAATTTCCAGACCTAGAGCTGGGCAAAAAGACACAAACTCAAATAAACACACACAAGTTTGCCTTCGTGTTTTTCATTTTGTTTCTCAAACAAATAACACACAAAAAATAAGTGAACTGCACAAGAAATTTGACACCTGTAATGAGGTTCAGGAGAATTAGCTTATATTATATTATTATTATTATTATTATATTATTATTATTATTATTATTATTCCAGCGTGAAAACCAACCAGGCGGCAATGGAGACGAGACGACCTTTTGTTTGTTCGAATGACCAGCATCATCTGACCCTAACAGACTCTGGCCCAAATCAATCCACGGCGAGTTATCCGACATTCGTCCTCACTGAGTACCGGGCTTTTATTCAACTCCCCGACAGAAATACTTTCGGTCTCTTCGAACATAGTGCTCGCCCAATCCCTGTCGGAACTGTTATCATGCTCTATCTCAGTCTCAAACACGTCCCTCACTTGAGCAGAAGTAAACGCACCTGAAAATGCCGGCAACTGCAATCCGGGCTTAATCTCAGAATTAACCTCACCATTTCGCCACTAACTTCTTCCGTTTCATCAAAGCCCAGAAAATTATCCATCCAATCACTCAAGTACATCGAAAACACAGGCGTGATTACAATGCCGGACCCCGCGGATCAAGCAGCCT
>BMAC01000128.1:674412-684826 GCA_014905375.1 Phtheirospermum japonicum
ATGTCTATTTTTAAATATATCTTATAATACTTTGACTATGTTTTGTAGGACATTTACAATATTTTGTGATACATTAAAAATATATTGTAAAAAAACGAAAAAAAGAGATGAAATGTAGCATTAAACATAAAAAATCACAACTGATCATTAAATCACACATCACGTATCTGTAAATTTTATATCACCATTTCAAACAATAATTATAGGACATTAATCAAAATCTCCAATTAAAAATTAACAAAACACAATATAGAACCATGTAAAGGCGAAGATTCGTTTCGTTTGAGGGAATTTCTTGTGGAACCTTTTGGTGGTGGCCGCTTCCGATCTGTGGTCTGCGATGGAGACAGATCTATAGAAGCCAGGACGGTCTGTGGATTGCGATGGGGAGAGAAGAGGAAGCAACGACCGATCTACCGATCCAGGTCGATCTGGGGTCTGCGATGGAGAGAAGCCAGGCGATCTACAATGGAGAAAGAAGCCAGGCCGATCTGTGGAGTTGGGGTTTGCGATGGAGAGAAGTCAGGCGATCTGCGATGGAGAGATCTGTGGTCTGTGATGGAGAAAGAAGCTGGGTTGATCTGTGGTTTGCGTTGGGGAGAGAAGAGGAAGCAATGACCAATCTGCCAGAGCCAAGCCGGACTGGGGTCTGAGATTGAGAGAAGCCAGGCGATCTGCGATGAAGAGAGAAGAGGAGAGAATGACGTCTGCTTTGCGTCTTTTCTTTCTTTTTACATTTGCTTTGTATATATATATATATTTATTTTGTATTAATTATAAATGAGTGGTAATGGACGGTGGGTTCAGATTAGGGCGGGTCAAGGGTCAAATAATAAAAAGTGGTAAAAAGTGATCTCATTCTATGAGACCGGTCTCACCCAAGACCTACTCTAAATTGTAGGCGTGGGTATTTAAAGTTTGTGGATAATTGTGACGTTTTCATAGTTTTCTTGTTATTAGGAAATTCTCTTTAATAAAGAATGTTATCCAACCCCTGAAATTTACACCTCTAGATATGAGTGGATGATCATTAATTTGTAAATTGTTTTGAATATAAAAAACAAATTGGACAGAATAATTTTGTGCAATTATAAATAATCCTAATAAATCGACGAAAACACACACACACACACTAATATCGTCATCAAGCAAAATCCTTATTATTATTATTATTATTATTATTATTAAGCCAGCAAAATCAACGTGAACAGTGAGTGACATACACTGCGCTACACACGCGTGGCTCTTTGAATCCCAACCATTTTCCCGCCAACTCCAATTCTTCCTCTGGAATCCTCTCCCCCTTCTTCGTATATATACACATTTCTCTCTAATTAAACTATTCTATTTCCCCAAACCCAGTTTACACCCATTTACACATCAATTCACACATACGCACACACACCAAACGTTTCACTCGGATGTGAATCGGAGAAAAATGAAAAGTAATCGGAAGAGAAACCCCTTGTCGGACATCACAGACACGTACAACCTAATACCGACGTCGACTCTGAGCAAGCTCGTCGCCGACTCCGCGAATCCCAGTTCGTTCTCCAAGCCTCCGATTTCGATTTTGAAGTCTAGTTCGGTTTCGTCGAACCAGAAATTATGCTCCGAATCGTCCAATAGATCCGATACCAGTATCGGGTCGTCCAATTTTAGCGCCGCGTGGAGCTCCAGGACCGTTCAGTTCCGCACGCCTCCGTTCACAGTCTCTTCAATTGCTCGTCCAGGTAACCTGTGGTTGCGTTTAATTTCAAGTTGTTGTGTGTATTTTTTATAATATCTGGTGATTTGGGCAGAAATTAGAAACCTAGGGTTTTGTATGTGTAATCTGGTTTGGTTCTGGGAAGTAATATCAAGTTCTTTTCTAATTCATGAGTTTAATTCGGAATTGCCTTTTTAATGCTTTGTTAACAACTGAATTGCAAATTGTTTATTCAATTTGTATAGTATTTAGTATATCACTCTGTCATTCTCTTTCGTTAATCTGCTTTACTATCTGCTTCAAATGTACTTTGTGTGATATGGGTATATGTAAAATGTTTTCATTAAAAACTCTGAGCATGTAATTGGAATTTGTGCTAATGTATTGCAATATAATGAAGGTGGTAGGGGAAGTAGGAATGCAGCATATAATCGAACACAGATGACTGAAAAAAGCCCAAAAGAAAAAGAAAATGCTGTAATGGTTGCTAGTCCCTCATCTATTGAGAGAAGAAAGAATAAAGGGAAGGCCATTGCTGAACCGTTCAGTTCATCATCTCCTGACAAATTCAAGGAAAATCAGAATGAAATTCGCAGTCCGGGTAGTCTGGTTGAGAGAGAAAAGCAAAACAGCAAGGCATATCGTAATATCTTGAGTGGTCTAGTTGAGATAGAAAAAGAGTCTAATAAGAGAACCCTTAATTCTTATAGCCGCTCATATGGGAAAACAGAGAAAGGGAAGGATATTGTGGACCAATCACTTGAGAAAACAAAGGAGAAAGGGAAGGCGGTCATTCAATCGTCTGGCGTTGTTGACATAACAAAGCCTAGAGGGTCGTCTGCTACTGAGACTGTCAGTACCCGGCCTCCGAGGAGAAAAAGTGAGAAGAGGAAAATTGATGCTGGGGCTTTCAGTTGCCCCCCTATGACGAGGAGCAAAAACTTACAGTAAATCTCTCTCTCTCTCTCTCACGCACACGCACACACACACACACACGCACTCATGTATATAAACTTTTGTTGACAAACTTGAACCATTTTTTCAGATGATTTTTTGATATCAAATCATTTTTATCATCGCCTATTGTTTTTGAGCATATGGTATTGGGCTTGTCGTTCTAACCCAGTCCCAACAATGCTTGGTTTATGGACATTATTTCTATTAAGATTCTGATTTGTTACTATAGATAATAAGAATGGGTGTTATACAGTACTTGATTGGATTTCTCAAACCAGAGTTTCTTTTTTGATTGTTTTATTTTAATTTTTATATGTTAATATTTTCCTGAATTTTCTTTTTGATGTCTTGACTTTCCTGAAGTTTGACTAAATGGGAACGAAATCAGATATCGAAAAATCTAGTGTGTCCAAAAGGGATTTCTCTTTTCTGAAAACATGCAGTTTTACATTGGTTCTGCATGGAATTTTGATTTAATGCCTACTTTATTCTAAGATTGCAAGTTTCAATGAACCCTGAATGCAAATGCTTTTATTTTGTACCATTATGCAGCTCAGATGATATATCTTCCTCTTATTTTCTACAAATAGCTATCACTCTTGCTGATATTCAGTTAATGCCTTTCCTGTTCAGGATTGATCTTGATGAAGCTGGAGATATTATATATTCGAAGTCATGGACTGATCCTCATCCAAAATTGAAAAAGGTCGGTGTCAATATTCTTTTCCGGAACATTCTGGAAAACATGTCTGTGATCCTAATTTTCGTATTTCCTTGGTATTATATGTGCAGAAGTGTCATCTTTGTAAAATGCTGTCATTTTGGATTCTATGTTTGATCCCCCTCTTTTTTTGCTATTAAATATTTGGTTAGTTTTGACGTGTAGCACCTAAATTGATTGTTTGCAGAAGAGGTCGAGGATTGAAGACATTAGCGAATTGCCACGGGAATTTATCGAGCAGCAGAAAGCATATTTTAAAGAGGTTGATGATTTTGAACTGCCAGAAGAGGAAATATCTCAGGACGAGCTAGATTAGCGAAAGGAAAGAGCATTAGTAGGTGTAAACGAGCAAAGTTCATTGTATTGTACAGTCACAATCTGATGTGCTAAAAAAGTTAAGTGATGGGTTCCGACCAATTTTTAATTCAGTTTTTTACTAATTTCCGACTCTTATGCAGCTGTAGATTGGAATACGTCATATATATATATATATATATATATATATATATATATATTTAGGACTTTATCTCATCTGTAGAGTATGTTGAACGAACGACTGCATATCTTGTAACGGCTATGGTTTCAGCTGTGTATGGGGTTTATGTTTACCTTATGTAGATTGAGTTGAGTTGATACCTTTAATGTTAATGAAGCATTTTGCGGTATTTGTTCCGGTGCAACATGAATTTGTTAATTTATAATGGTATGTTCTTATGCATCCTCTTTTCCCAGTATTGTTTGATCACAACAGCTTAGAAACACCTGATGTTTGGGGTATTTACAGAGAAACCCAGGGTTTTTTGAAAATTACAAATGTCCTTGGGGTTTGATCTGTCATCGATTGGTTATTCCTCTCCCTTCGTATCTCTTTTTCCAATTTTGGTCTCGATTAGTTCACAAGATTGAATGGCCAATTCTCCTCCAGACCCTCGATACGATTGTTTTCCAAGAATGTTGAGTCGGGTATGTAAGCCATGTATCTGGTGTAAGGGTGTGAAGGGCAATTGCTATATTTTTCAAAATGTTAGGAGTGCTTGAGATGTTTTTGCTTATGATGGGGTTAAGTGTAATACAAAATCAAATTTGAAGAGGGGTTTTAATTTTGATTAAAAAAAAAACAAACTTTGTTTTCTCTCTCGTTTCAATCATTTCTCAATAATTACAGTTTTTGGATGACGTGTGCAGAAATGGGCTGTTAAATAAAACAGATTGCTTTGGAAATTCCACGTACATGTTTGTCTTATTATAAAGGTAAAATTATTGTTATATTTGAACATTTGATAGAGGAACCCAAAAAAAATAGTAAATCGTTATATAAAACTCAAACTGGCATCCGGGCGGCAAGGATGAACTACATGGCAAAAAGAAAGAAAAAAATGTACTCCATGTTTTTAGCAATATTGTGCGGTTCAGATTAGCTCCCAACTTTTAATTAGGGTTTTCTTGTTTTAGCTTATTATAAAATATAATTTGGTAAATTAACTAATTAAAGGTTAATTTATTAATATATACATAATTGATAAATAATAATATACATAAAAATTAAAAAAAAATATAAAACTAGTAATTAATAAATTTAGAATAATAAATAAAGACTATCTAAAAAGTATTTTAAAATTAAGAGAAAAAATAGAAATAACGATGTCAAAATAATTATATCGATAAATTAATAAAAAATTGTTATGTATAAAAAAAATATTTATGCAAAACTTTAAATTATATATTAGTATATTAAAAATAATATTTTATAAATTTTGGAAATAATAAATAAGAACTTCCTAAAATATATATAAACAATGATATCAAAACAATTATTTTGGAATATTTCACTTTGTCTAAAAAAAAATAATATTTATATAGAACTATAAAATAATACGTTAGTATATAAAAAATAATAGATAAAATAATAAATAAAAAAGAGATTTTTACAAATCAACGACTAACTGATTAGAAAAAGTTACTAATTGTATTTTTTTTGAAGATGAGATTTTTAAGTTTAATCAACTATTCGAAAATGTTTAAAATTTTTACCGAATGATATAAAACAGTTACTTGAAGTGAATAAATTATTAGCTCCTTTAAATCGTTCAATATTATGTTTGAAAATATTTATCATGCATTCCCAGGATCGAGACGAATCATCCTTAGTGATAGTTGGCAATGTAATAATTATTATTTGGCCGTCTTCCTAAGAAAGTGATCATTCTAGTTTCTCCATCAAATTTTGATTCATTTGAGTAAATCATTATGTTTTTATTTGTTTTTTCCTTTGAACATTTATTTCGTTTTTCAATTCTCAATATTGTGCTCCACCTCTAAACATTAATTTTATTTTTGCATTAATTAATATCTATTTAACAAAAAACATTTGACAAACACTTGTGTTATGCCAGATTGACGGGTTATGACCCGTTAATATATTAATTTTTATACTATGATATATTAGTTTTTGTACTGTAAAATATTGGGTTTTTCATAAATATCTGACTCGTACTATGATATATTGATTTTTATATTATGATATATTAATTTTTCATTATAATATATTAACTTTTGTACTATAATATATTAATATGAAATTTTGACATAAAGATTAATTCGTTTGTCACCCAACAAGAATATTGTCCAAAGCATTTTGGTCCTTTAGGAATATTAATCTTCGGAAAATTCTAAACTTTACCCTCAAGACTTATTAATTCAAGCATAACACTCACTACTAAGTTATTTTATTTATATTCGATTACCACATAAAAATAAGAAAATAGAAACAACAACGACCAAAAAAAAGTGATTTCTCAAAATTGCATGCAATCATTAATGATCATAATTTTGTAATTGACCCTGCAACTACAACCATCATCACTTAGTATGCTCCTTTTATTCTCATTATACCCATGTGATGTGAGGGTAAAATGTAAGACATCATGGTAACTTTATGGTATCGTACCTCCAACCATTCGTGTATTTATATTTGTCATTTTTTAATATTTATACTATAAAATTGATCAAATAATTATAAATAGGTGAAAAATAGTGTCTTTACGGCACCGTAGAACTTTCTCGTGGTATATTATTCGTATAAGTTTTGTTCAAAGAAATGAGATGGTGTTTGGATAAGTTTATAAGTTTTATATGATGCTAAGAGATTATAAGTACTTTTAATTTATTTGGTAATTTTTTTAAAATAATTTATTTAAAATTTTATAAGCTTCTAAAAAATAAGTACTTCCATTCCATTTTATTTTTTTAGCATTTTATAAACTCTTTTAATTTTGAATATAAAACTTTTAATAAATTATTTTAAGAATTTATCAACTTCTCAAATAACTTATCAGATATAAGAATTTATACAATATTTAATTAAATTTAACCAAACACCCTCCGAATAGATGATCTTGTATATCTTGACCATACAAGATTTCATTCTAGATCAAGGAGTGGCAATTTAGACCGGATTCAATTTAAATTCAATAATTTCATATTGGAGAATTTATGAAGTAGGAAAATATATCATTCGAAGTGAGAAATCATTAAAGATCCCACGAGGATCTAAATTGCTCATAATTCATATGACATTTAGATCAAAAAATAGTTTGTACATTGAATTATGGAAAATATAATAGTTTGACAGGAAAAAATAATTAGCCCTACAATTAATGTTAAGTACTAAAGCATGTACAAAAAGTATTGTCTAACATATTATTTTTCTATTTTTTCTCCATATGTTCTAGTGCAGCAACAAAGGTTTATTTTAAGGGAAAATTCCCAAATAATACACTTCTGGAAATATAATATTCCATATAATCCTACCAAATCTTATATTCCTATTTAGGTTGTTTTAAACCCATTAAATCATAAACTTATATATAATTTCTCATATATATCCATGCTCATATAAACCCGTAGCGTCGATCACGCGAGTCTACACTCACCATTCTCACTCCAATCAATCTCTCTCATCATGTATACTCTGTAAGGCTATTAGGAGCCGAGAGAAGGCGAAAAAAAAAGTGAGCCACCGGTTCAGGTACAAGCATGATAGTCAATATGGGTCCTCAACACCCGTCAATGTCACGAAACCCCCCGCTTCGGGGATGTTTTCAGCGTCGAGCTTTTTTTTTTGATAGTTTTTGCGATTCCATGGATTATACAAGCAGTGGGAATTCTAAAGATTCCCCCGGGGAAAAATAGAGATGTCCCAAAAAAGGAGAGAGAGGGATTCGAACCCTCTAATGTTTATTCTCCAGAACATTCACTATTCATTGATTATTTCCATCGATTCCACTGGCCAACAACATCGCGAAATAAGATTTCCAAATTCTCAAATAATCCCTTCTATTCGAGCAGCGATGGAAATTGATTCAAGTAATTTTTTCAGTTCGTCGTCTTTAAAACCGATAATATATAAAGTCGATAATATACGACGAGCATGTTTTGAATTTTAGTCGAAGGCTCTAGTTGACAAACCATGTTTTTAAAATTTTTTGTGTTTGCGAGAAATCGAGGGCCTGAACTAGGTTATGGAATAATTCTATACTAGTTAAGTTTTATGAAACGAGGCCATTTTAATTCCATTTTATGAAACCAGTCCATTTTCAATGCATAATAAGGTCGAAGATATTCGATTAATATTCAAAATTTTTTTAATGTTTTATGGTTTTCACTACGTAGGTTTTTATTCCATAATACGAATAGGATTCGAGTTAACAAAATCAAAAAATGTTCTCAAGTCTGTACCACGTTGCTTTTGCAGTGATGGACTCCGAGAATTCCGATAATTGGCAGTGGTTTATGGAGCAGTTGAAAAAACTTCTATCTCCATTTTGGTAAGTCACATTTGTGTTAGATAGGAACCCAGGCCTGGAGTGGCTTCTTACATAAGCAGCCTACGTGCCAACGGTTGAATGTGATTGAATAAGGAGAAATTGAAGAGCTTGGATAAGGAGATTTATGTGTATAAGGCTCAGGACTTGGGGACGAGTAGTGGATGAGGCAGCTTGGGGATGGGATCGCCCTGGACGAGCTCGAGCTCTGTGTGGGGGCCCGCGTGATGCCGGTGAAGAATACAAACCCGTGGCGTAAGCTCGTTAACGGGGTGATCGGTACGGTTATGGAGCTGTGTAAAGTATCCGAGAGCCACTACGAGTCGTTGGGCGATATGTGTAGCAGTGGGTGTGTGTTACCGTTGGTGAAATTTGACTCCGGGCTTGTATTGGTCGTTGAGCCCGAAACGTGGGTAGTGATGGATGGGGATAGAGTTGTGGCGAGGCGGAGGCAAATACCGCTTATTCTGTCGTGGGCCCTGAGCATTCACAAGTTTCAGTGGATGACATTGGATAAGATTCATACGCATCTATCGAAGGTGTTACTTTGGGATGGTGTACGTGGCGCTGTCTCGGGTGAGGAATTTGGGCGGGCTTTACTTGTCGGGCCTGAAGTCGTCGAAGATCAAGGCGCAGCCGAAGGTGTTGGAATTTTATGACTGTTTTAAGAGCGAGCTAGGTGAGAACGGAAAGGTTGTGATTGGTGATAGGAATGAAATTGATGTGGTGATTCGTTGAGTGGTTCTAAACAGACAATTACTCCAAAAAATAAAACGAGAGCAGGTTTATTTCGCTTGCAAGTGGTGTTGTCGACAACAAAAGGAAGCGTAATATGTATCACATTTTGGTCTGAGTTTCGTGTGTAAATTTGTTGAATGTTAGGAGATAGCAGAAGCAGAAAAAGAACGCATGCGTTGTTAGTGATAGAGTAGATTAATGTTTTGGTTTTATTCTGTCAATGCACTGTTTTGGTTTTAAAAGTTGCATGAAGCTACCCCAAGATTTGTTAGAAAATTAATATTTCTAGGGGAAAATCAAAAATCATAATCAAAATTATTATTTTCGTTGACCTTTATTTTTCTCATCAAAGAGATGGGGGCTAGATTTGTTTTTTGTTAGTTTGTTTGTATTATCATAATAGTTTTATTATTATTATTATTATTATTATTATTATTATTATTATTATTATTATTATTATATTTGAAAGGATGATGAAATATTATCAACTCAGGTCGGCTAAAATCGCCATTTGTATTGTAGCCAACAAAAGAACAGCTTCCGTCCCACATAAGGGATCAGGGTTAAATACTGAAAAAGCCAAGCCATTACACTCTTGGCACAAAAGTGCACGTAGGAGAGTGAACTTCATCAAAGAACAATCAAACAGAAAAATGTAATTCTAAGCAACCCATAAGATATACCTGTACTCGAAACAAAAGGTTGGTGAATCCACAGTTAGAAGAAAGACCACAAAGGATAATTTAAATGCTTATCACATCACAGAAAAGCAAAACATTGTGAGATTTGTACACCATTCAGACAAATATTAATTTTAGTGACTTCTGGTACACAAAAAATGCTTTCATTTTTTTCTTTCTTCTTTTCTCGACAATGGTGCCCTATGTCACAGATGGTCTCAACCAACTTAACAATAACAAGACATTATTTGTACCCTCCAGAAATTACATCTCAGAGGAAATTGAAGCCAAAATYATCTTTYCGTMTTTCAAGAAAATAACCACTCATCGAGTAGTTGAGTGAGATGAAACACTCCTTGAAATAGGACGTTCCAACTTCAAGATGGACTCAAACTTGTGGAGATATTTAAGTGCTTTCGTCTGCACACGATATCCGCTGTAACGGTCTCACCCCTATGACAGTCTAAGCTAGTAATTCTTCCAGAATGAATGCATTCAAACAACAGGTAAAAAGGTGTTTTTCTCATTATTTCTAAATATTTTTTAGTTATCGCACGTCCGTGTGTTTTGGATTTCACTCATCACCGCTGCCATGGACGACCTAAACTGCCTGCAATGATTCAAAATAATAGATATATGTTATTCCATTGTAAAACTCATCACTTATATGCATATCAACTTCTCCAAAATATATTTACTCACCCAAACGCAAACTCATATTACAAGGATAATGATTACAGAATATAGTTTCATTTTACGCAACCTTTAATATCAAATTCTAACGGCT
>BMAC01000128.1:685211-702298 GCA_014905375.1 Phtheirospermum japonicum
TGTTCGTATTTATTTTGGAGGAACAAAACAGGAAAAAGGACCAAAATAAAAAAATCAAAGTTGGTGACACCATAATAATTCCATTTTCAGAAATGTAACATCAGAAAGGGGTTCGCACTCCATGCACTCTAACAACACAAAAGTGACAAAGATACTCACCGAAAGGCCACAAACTCCCAATTCTAGTGTCTTAGCCCTGGGGATTAGTTAACCACTCAAAAAGTGAAAAATAAAAATAAAGAAATAAACTCACTGTTTCTCTTAGTGTAAGATTACCCAAAGATAACTCCCAAGCCCAACAGAGCCATATGTACTATTTGAAAAAAACAAAAAATGATAAAAACTTGTCATGTTTGTCTACCAAACTAACACTCCCCAATTAAACACCATGCCTTTTCTTTTTATTTTACTAATTTTTATTTTTTATTTTCCCCTGTCAAGCCAGTATAAATACCCCCCACCATCTCCATCTCATTTTATATACTTCCTCTTTCATTTGTCTCCTTTATTCACTCAATTAATGACATAATGATGATGTAGCTTCATAGGAATATGAACAATAATTACCCCGCTAAATGCATACCCACCAGATAATTTCAATACTGATTCTATACTATAATCCACAAATTTTAACTAGTTACTAAGTACAAAATGGTCGTGCTACTATTGTTCATTTGCTAATAAACATGACGAAACCTATATTACGTACTTTGCATATAATTCGGTACTATAACCTTATAATTCCATATTAAATAGTTTTACTGTTGTTCATTTGCAAATAAACACGACGGAATTTATATTACCAAGTTGGCATATAATTCTATACTATTAATAAATTACGAGCTAGTCCCTATTAAAAACTGGCCTTCGTACTATTGTTCAATTGCATATACACACGACGTAATTTATATTACGAACTTGCCATATAATCCATTCCCGTAATCGACAAGGATCCCAACCAAACTATTATCATAAAAGGAACTATTCTGGAGGCCTAACCACAAGCTACTCTAGATACTAAACACCACAGACAGAGAAAGAATAATATATTTCCACAAAGAATCAAATAGTAACCTAATTCAATAAGAAGAACTTACAGGTTTACGAATCTTTTCCCGTTCACAAATCTAATTTTCTAATAATGTTGAAAGTCCCCTTTACGATTTTCACCAAATCTATTAAAATTACACAGTACACACCTCACTCGATAAGTTTGCATTCAAGGATCATTCATATACATGTTCCTTGATTTATACTACACAATATATCAAAATACCAATACACACGACGTAAACCATATTACGTAGTTGGAATACAATTCTATACTACATTCTAGATGAATCCATACTGATGAATCCATACTGAATACTTTTACTATTGCTCATTTGCTAATAAACACAACGGAATTTATGTTACCAAGTTGGCATATAATTCTATACTATATACTTATAACTCCATACTGAATATATGATTCCATACTGCGAGGTTAATTCTATACTATACCCTCATAATTCCATACTGAGTGACAACAGGTATCTGTTAACAAATATCAGGGTTTTTTTTTCATAAATTACAAGACCGTCGCTTTTACATTCCCGTTCCTTAAGCAGAAATCACATACTATATACAGATTACAAATTTCTTGTCAAATAATGCCCTTTTACAGGTAAAATCGATTTTACATTCCCCTTTGCGTTTCTCACTAATTCGTACAAAATCACATACTATATACAATTACAAAATTATGCCAAGTTCACTCGATACATTTACATTGAGAGATCAATTATAGAATTGTTACAGATTTAGCATAATATCCCAATACATTTCGCTCAAAAACCCTCTCAGCAAATATACAGAATTTATATTCCGAACTTGGCATATAATTCTATACTACAACATATATGAATTCCGGACTACGGGCCAGACCAATTTACAAAACTACCAACTACATACTAGTTATCAATAACAGACTGGTTACTATTACAAATTGATCATGGTACTATTGTTCATTTGCTATTAAACACGACGGAGCTTATACTACGAACTTGGTATATAATTTCGTATTGTCGCGAGATAAATTCCATACTAACTATTCAAATACAGACAAGTTAATAATTACATACTAGTAAGAAGGACAATTACAGCCTATTCAGCAACTCATTCCACACTGCATCCTTTACAATCAATGACACCAACTCATTCCAATTTAAGACTACTACACCAACAAATTTGAACATGGCCACACGGTTTTTTTTCCAGATATTCTTACATTTTATCACAAGATTTCACACAAATTACAACATATTTACAAATTTCAGAGGGGGAGGCAAGTTATCAATTACAGATTAGTCCATTCCCATTCGAATGCCTTCACCAATTAAAAGAAAAAGAAAAAACGAAAAAAAAACTTACGGAGGGGAGGCAAGTTCGTCATCTTCAGTCGTTGGAACGAAATAGGTGGTGTGTTTGTTTTTCGGCAACATGCAGTACAGATTCAAAAAGCCTACTGCACTTCTATACTTCTATAGAATTCCATACTGGGGAGAGATCTCTTGAGAATCAGTGTATAACCCCTTCAATTATGTGATTTTCTTCGAGGATTGTATCAAATTCCTAGCAGCAATTTCAGGGAAAATCACACCCTCGGCAAATCTTCAAATCGATCGGAACCCTAGTCAGAAATTCAAAGTTCTCCAATTTGCCGGATTCGATTTTCTTCGAATTCAGAATCTTCTTGATTTTTCTAGTTCGCTGAAAAGTACTATTGCTCTGATTTGGTTGTATCTTCTTGATTTTTTGCGAGGGTGAAATTTGTTTGCAGATTTCTCGGGAGGAAATGTGGAAAGGCGGGTGTGAGGGGGGTTATTTTTGATAGGGATTAAGGGTACCAACGTCCGAATATGTGTGATTGTGAGTAAATGGGAAGTAATAGTATAGTATGGATTATTTGGGGTAGTTTTATTTGTTATTGGCCTAGTTGGGAATTCATTGTGTGATTTCACATCCTGATGTGGACCAAAATATTTGTACGTGATATTATGTGATATATGTGGGTATTTGTGAAACGCGACCTCATTCCTAGGAGAGAGTGTGCCTCCTGGGAGATGGGCGAGCTGTATTATGTCTTTGAGGAGTGAACGAGCCGAAGGCTGTTCCTCAAGAGTAAGAGAGTTGATGTGCCTGGAGTAGCGACCTGTAGTATGAGGATGAGTTCTCATATAAGGTCGTGATCTTTGGTAGGTTGGGGTATTTGAGCCTGATTGAGAGTTTAATATGTGTATGGTCCTGGTGGGCTGTATGCCCAGGCTTATTTCCGTAATATATTAAGAAGTTTCATATTTATGGGAACTTATCATATGCGAAGAGTCCCAATTGAGAGTCGGTGAAAGAGTCACGGTGTGAATGGAATTCTTGTTATGTAAGGTAACCCTAGATAGTGGAGGATTTCTCCTATCTCTATAAAAGGGGCTTTTGTCTCTTATTTTATAATCATTATCACGCTTTTATTATTATTTCACCGCATTATTTACATTGAAGAGAGAGAGAGGAGTTTGTTTTTCGCTTATTAACTTAAGCGTCGGAGGGCCTTAACGGGATCGAAATCTGGCCCGTTTTAGGCGTTGTTTTGCAGGATCGGCGAGGTCGTTGTGACGATTGTGAAGGGCTTTAGAGGTCGCGGAGACGTATTTCATCATCAATTCAGGTCGCTGATCTCTTTTTGAGGTTAGTACCCCCTATATTTGGTGGTCCAACTTTTTGGGCTTATCAAATTGGCGCCGTCTGTGGGAAAGAGGGACATCGAGTCTTTGAGCGAAAGGCGTGAGAGATTTCGTAAACAAAACATGAAGGATAGCAACATAATTCCGAGGACTTTACAATACGGTTCTCTGTCGAACAACAAGAAGAACAAGAAGAGCAGACTGGTGGACATTAGCGAAAAAGACGAGGCAAGGGATGGAAAAATGCCTCCTCAGGTGGATCTAGTTGTCCAAGGCGTCGGTAGCACACCACCGCCTTCCCCCAAGAAGCGTGAGGGAAAAGGGTTGGCGGAGGATGCAGAGATGAAAACACCGGAGGCGGAGGCGCAAAAGGCGATCCATGTAGAGGTGAAAGACGGGGAAGATTTACTAAAGGACAAGCCCGGTCAGAGTAAAAAAGGATTTTTGGATGGACTTATGGATTTCGTGCCGCTAGAGAAACAGGAGAAGTTACGCAGGTACTTAGCAAGCGAGCTGAGTACGGGGAAGGAAAAAGGCGGTAGATCTCATAGCGAGAAGGAGGAGGAGTCGGCGGTTAAAAAAGTAGAGCGGGGCGAGAAATCTACGTCGAAAAGATTGTCTCGTAAGAAGGGACGGAGTACACGGAGAAGGGGGGATGTTTCTAGTTCCACCTCATCTGTAGGCTCTCATACTCGTAGATGACGGGCGAGAGGAGTGAAAGTAAGGAGAAGTCGTTACAGGCGAGGTAGTCGACGGCATTATAGATATAGTAGTGAAAGTGAAACTCCGACCTCTGATACGGATGTTGAGTCTCAATAGAAAACCAAGAAGAGCGGTAATGTGTCCAAAGAAGGAAAAAGAGAGAGCGAGATGGGACCACATAATAAGGCCTTTAGAGAGATGCAGGAGGCCATGCTGAAATTACAGAGACGAGTGGAAGGAGATAGGTTGGAAGGAGAAGAAAGACATCCTTTCTCGGAGGAGATGATGCATGCAGCAATGCCTAAAAACTATAATGCATTGGAGTTGCAGTATCGGGGTTTAACGGATCCAGTCGAGCACCTACAGCTCTTTGAAAATGCGAGAATGCTACACAGTTACACGGATGCCATAGCATGCCGGGCTTTTGTATCCACCCTAAGGGGAATCGTGCAAAATTAGTTCTATCAACTCCCGCAGGGGAGGATCACCAGTTATCCAGTATTGCGAGCTGCCTTTTTAAAGCAGTTCTCCTGTGCTCGACAGGGTGCGAGGACAGAGCAGTCACTCTTTACCATGGTACAATGACCTAGCGAGACGCTTAAACAATACGTTAACAGGTTCACCAGTGCTACTTTGGGGGTGCCCACTGCCACTGACGAGATGAAGGCTGGAGCTTTACGTCAGGGACTAAGGAGAGAGGACTTGCGTAAATCGTTAGTGAAAAAAGAGGCACGAACGTATGATGATGTCTTGGCAAGGTGTCATAAGTATATACAGGTAGAAGAGGCCGAGGAGGAACATCGAGTGCGTTTTGGTAGGTCAGATGCAGATGCGCGAGAAGTCATCCCGAGAAGAGAAGTAAGAAGAGAATCAAGGAGGGGAGTGCGCGGGCTCCTAGCTTCGAGTGCCGGGGTTAGTGGGAGACAGGAGGCGAGCACGCGCGATTGGAAACAAGAATATTTTACACCATTAATTTATCCGCGGACTAAGGTGTTCAGTATTATGGAGCGTTCTGTGCCTGATGTCATACAATGGCCAGAGGATCGCACACCTATCCCCACTCATCCCAAGACTGTCTACTTCTGCCGATTTCACAATAATTACGGACATTTCACTGAGAAGTGTAGACACCTCAAAGAAGAAATAGAGAGACTGATAAAAGCAGGGCATTTGAAGGAAGTAATTTATAAAGAAAGGGAGCCGCGCGAACAGGGGCAGGCATTACCTCCACCGCCGCCGAGGAGCCCGCCTCAGCAGCAGGTCGCGAGGCAAGGACGACAAGGAAATCAGAGATAGGAAGGGCCGCGGAGAAATAGAGGAAGAATAAACATGATTTCCGGAGGGCCAACGGATGGTGATTCCAACAATGCGAGGAAACGACACGTTAAGTCAGCTCGTTTGGGTGTAAGTGAGGTCCCCAGTGTGAGAAGACAACCTCAAGTCGCAGGGCCAGTCATTTCTTTTGGCCCCGATGAGAGGCGCGGGCTACAGGAAGATCACAATGATGCATTGGTAATAGAGGCATAAATTGAGGGTTATGAAGTCAGGAGGATATTTGTAGATAATGGAAGCTCGGTGAACATCATATATACAGACTGCCTTGATCGGATGGAAGTAGATAGAAGAGTGCGGTCGGTGAACATGCCCATATATGCTTTTAATGGGGCGCAGGTGAACACGGAAGGCGAGCTGACGTTGCAAGTAGTGTTGGGAAAAGATGAGTCGAGAATGGAGAAGAACTTAAAGTTTTTAATCATCCAGGGGAGGTCGGCCTACAATGCGATACTGGGACGACCTGCCTTTAATGTGTGTCAGGCAGTAACATCGACTTATCACATGAGTATCAAGTACCCAGTAGGCAATGGAGTGGGTGAAGTTATCGCAGAGCAACAGGTCGCCAGATCGTGTTATCAGATGGCGGTCAGGAAAGGGTTGATGGAGAACAAGCGAGAGAGAAATAACGATCAACCGGAAGGGGTGCTCAATCCCAAGAAAATGAAAGAGTAGGAGAACTCGGTTCGGCTGAATGAGGAGTTAATGGAGATTTCCCTGGAAGAAGAACGCCCGGAGTACACCACGAGAATAGGTACCCAAATACCTGAGGTATTGAAGAACGAGCTGGTAAAGTTGTTAAGGGAGTTTCGGGATATATTTGCGTTAGGAGACGACGAGTTGACAGGGGTATCACCAGAGGTCGCGCAGCACCATTTAAATGCGGATCCAGATGCGAGGTCGGTGAAGCAGAAGAAGAGACATTTTGGGTCGGAATTGGACAAGGTGATCGAAGGAGAGGTATAGAAGTTGTTGAAGGCGGGTCATATAAGAGAGATTCAGTTTCCAGAGTACTTGTTCAACGTTGTGATGGTACCAAAACCAGCTCAAAAGTGGAGGATGTGTGTGGATTTTCGTGACTTGAATAAAGCATGTCCTAAGGATCATTATCCTTTGCCGCGAATTGATCAGTTGGTGGATTCTACCTCGGGGTGCGAGCTGTTGAGTATGATGGATGCTTCGCAGGGGTATTACCAAATACCCTTGGCAAAGGAAGATCAGTCCAAAGTAAGTTTTGTTACTTCCACAGGTACTTACTGTTTCGTCCCCATGCCCTTTGGATTGAAGAATGCAGGAGCGACCTATCAACGGTTGGTGGATCGCATGTTTAAGGACTTGCTAGGGTCCACCATGGAGGTTTATGTCGATGACATGCTGGTGAAAAGCAAAAAAGCAGAATCCCATGTCGAAGATTTGAAGAAGACTTTTGTTATCCTGAGACAGTATGGAATGAAGCTTAACCCGAAGAAGTGTGCGTTTGGGGTGGGATCAGGGAATTTTTTGGGTTACATGGTGACGAAACGAGGAATCGAAGTGAACCCAGAGAAGGTGCGAGCTGTTTTAGAGATGCCGCACCCTCGTACGGTGCGAGATGTGCAAGTGCTTACAGGGCGCATTGCAGGTCTTAGTCGTTTCATTTCCAGGTCGGCGGAGCGAGGCGTCCCCTTTTTTAGGGAGCTAAGAAAGGGGTCCAAGTTCGAGTGGACACAGGAAGCTGCGAGTGCCTTTGACGAGCTGAAAAAATACTTGGCAGGGATACCACTGCTGACCAAACCAATGCCAGGAGAGGATTTGATTTTATATATATCCGTGGGGAAGGTCACAGTGAGTTCTGTCCTGATTAGAGAAGAAGCAGGTTTGCAGAGACCTATTTATTATATTAGTAAGATGCTGCGGGGAGCTGAACCGAAGTACACCGAGCTGGAGAAAGGAGGGCTTGCGTTGGTTTGTACGGCCAGGAAGTTGAGGCCTTATTTCCTGAGCCACAGAGTGAAGGTGCGTACCAACTTGGCCCTCAAGCAAGTCCTAGGCAATCCAAGTGTGTCAGGGCGGTTGGTGAAGTGGGCAGTGGAGTTGAGTGAGTATGACGTGGTTTATGAGCCAAGGGTGGCTATCAAAGCACAAGTATTGGCGGATTTCCTGCAAGAGATGACGGGTCAGGTCGACAGGAGTAAAGAAATAAAAGCATGGACCTTGTATACAGATGGATCGACTATGGTGTCGGGATCAGGGCTGGGCATTATGTTGGTCAGCCCGGACGGAGAGAATCTGGAGTTTGCGATCAAATTAGGGTATAAGGCGTCCAATAATGAGGCTGAGTATGAAGCCATGTTACAAGGAGTTAAAATGACAGACAAGCTAGGAGCGCGCAAGTTATGGGCTTACACAGATTCCCAGTTGGTAGCTCGTCAGTTCGATGGTTCTTTTGAAGCTAAAGAAGAGCACATGGCGCTGTATCTGAATAAGTTGCGAGAAGAAGTGGTTCGTTTCGAGGAATTCAAGTTAGAACATCTGCCTCGAGCTGAAAATACACGGGCAGATCAGCTCGCTCGGATAGCAGGAGCACTGGAGACTTGTGACACTCGCAGGATTACATTGATGGAGTTGAGCCACAGTAGCACAGAAAGGGGAGAGGAAGTTATGGAGATTGAGGATAAAGATGATTGGCGATCACCTATTTGGGATATTCTCCTTAAAGCGCAAGAGGGCGCAGAGAAGTTGACAACAAAAGAAGCTAGAGTTCCAGCTCGTTTTTGTGCTATTAATGAGGAATTGTATAAGAGGTCGCGGTTTGGACCTCTTCTGAAGTGTTTGGCTAGAGAACGTGGGTTGTAAGTACTAAGAGAGATACATGAAGGGTACTGCGGAGACCATGCAAAAGGAAAGGTGTTGATGGGTATAACATTGCGAGCAGGTTTCTTTTGGCCTGGGATGAAGACTATGGCAAGCGAGCTGGTTCGAACTTGTAAGAAGTGTCAAATGCATGCTCCGGTTATTCACATACCGGCTGAGGAAATGATAGTAATGAGCTCGCCATGCCCGTTTGCGCAGTGGGGAATTGATATCGTAGGCCCTTTCCCAAAGACCCCGGGCAATAAAGAACATCTAGTGGTGGCTATTGATTATTTCACCAAGTGGGTGGAAGCTGAGGCTGTCACAGGGATAAGCGAGCAGCATATAATGTATTTCATTTTTGATAATATATTTTGCAGGTTTGGAGTACCACGAGTGTTAGTCTCGGACAATGGGACCCAGTTTAATGGGCGAAAAATGCAGAAATGGTGCAAAGATATGGGAATGAAACAGAGATTTGCCTCTGTGGCGCATCCACAAACTAATGTGCAGGTGGAAGTTACTAATCGGATAATTGTGCAGGGACTTAAGCTGCGGTTAGAGAAAGCAGACGGACTTTGGGAGGACGAGCTCGCGTCTGTCCTCTGGGCCTATCGAACAACTCCCCGAACCACCACGGGGGAGTCGCCGTTCAGTTTGGTTTATGGGATGGATGCAGTCATTCCAGCCAAGATAGTGGGAGGTTCGCAGCGTTTAACGACATTTAGCGTGGAGGAGAATGAAAGATTGGCTCGAGGAGCAATCAAAACGATTGAAGAGATACGAGAGAAAGCTGCAGCTCGGGTAGAGCATTACAAACAACGAGTGCAGGCTGCTTTTAATAAACAAGTTAAACATCGTTGTTTTCAGGTTGGCGACTTAGTGTGGAAGAGAGCTTACGCTTTGAAGGCGACTAAGAAATTGGAGCCAAACTGGATTGGGCCCTTTAAAGTGATAAAGGTATTGCGAGGCGGTGCATATATACTCGAAAGTGCAGACGGGAAGATTTTACCCCGGAGTTGGAACGTGTGCCATTTGAAGAAATATTACGCATAGAGGAAAGATCGCGGGAGAAGGTAACTCTGGTCAGAGGGCACTTCTCCCGCGAGCTATCCAAATGTTTGAATAATATGAAAAGAGAAATTGGGAAAGTTGTTTTGATAAGTTGTATTGCCTGCTCTTTCTGCGAGCTAATATGCTTTTTTGAGTTTTTATGGGGGGAGAGGGTAACTCTGGGTTGGAGGGCACCTCTCCCGACCTCATGATTTGTTGAAGATTTGTAAGGGTGTTATGGCGCGGGAAAGGGTAACTCTGATACCTCTCCCGGCCAAGCGAGCTATCGAAAGAAGTGATTTTTGTGAGAAGATAGTTAGTACATCTCTCGGTTAAATAGTTTGAGATAATTATGTTTTTGTGATTATCATGGCGAGGAGAAGGGTAACTCTGGACCGGAGGGCACCTCTATCGACCTGATGATCGATCAAGAGTTGTGTTTTTTGTATGATTTAGATTGGCGGACTGGGGAGAGGGTAACTCTTATGTTGGAAGGCACCTCTCTCGCAGTAAAAGTGAAAGTGATGGTGGGTTGATGCTTGTGTATATTGATGCTGGAGTTTGTGATTGTGAAAGTGTTGTTGTTGTGGCGGGAGAAGGTAATTCTGGACCGGAGGGCACTTCTCCCAACCAGGCGAGTTGTTTAGTTGCGTGAATTGTTTTGTTCTTTGTGATTGAGTTTTATGATATTCGTGATACAGAGGAGAAGGTGAACCTCGTTGAGGTGTGCCTCTCCCGACTGATTGAATGGATTGTGATCTCATGTGGTATGGGAGAAGGTGAACTTCGTCTGAATAGCACTTCTCCCGATCCAATGAGATGGAAATTATTTTGAGTGGTTGCGTAATATTTGACGAGTTGTTGATTTTTTATGGTTATATGGTTATGGTGTTAATGATTCTTTGAATAAGTATTACCTCTGCGAGCTAATATAACTGTGTTTGCAGTATGAGATCTTGTGATGGGCAGGCATAGAGAGTATTTAAGGGCGTATGGATGCCCTTAAATAGTGCCTTATGACAAAATTATATTTTGATACTGAAAGTACATAGATTAAAATATAGTGGATAAATTGTTTATAAAATAATTGCGAACTGAAAGGTGATTGAAAGTTCTAGATAGTTTTTTCGACTGTCGAAGTCTCAGCAGGGGGACTTGTAAGAGCTGGCTCGGGTGTGGGAGTGATGGCAGGTTCTGGATCGGGCAATAGGTCATCCAGAGGTGTCTTCAGCTCGGCATAGACCCTCGCGGCTAGGGCTGCTCGACTTTGACAGGACAGCCACCACTTCGCATAAATGGATTGTGTCCAGTCGCCCTTGAAGCAGCTAAACGGAGTTAGCTTGTTGATGATGGCTTCAATGTCAGGGGTATAGGAGACGTTCAGAGCAGCGACCTCCTCCTTGATTATGTTGGCCGCACTGGAAACCCATTCAGTAGCCCCACCCGCCATCAGTCCAAAATAAATAGATGATTTGTCATAAGCCTTGATGAGCTCCTAACGGTATGCATAGATGAATTTTCTGCCGGTCTCGCTGGTGAGGAAGGTTTGCCGACCTTTAGATATACCTTCTTCGCGAGCTGTTTTGAGGAGTTCTGGGAGTTTTTGTTGTTGAAGTGCTAGCTCCTCAGTCTTTTTGCTCAATTCTCCGCCCATGCGTGTCGCCTCGTCCTTCAGGCTGTCGATCCGGCTCTTTGAGATGGTTATCTCCTCGTCGCGAGCTTTCACTAGTTGGAGGGTTCTATCCAATTCCCCTTGTGTTAGTGATAGTTGTCGAGTTTGCTCCTCTGCTGGGGCAGTTAGCTCGTCAATGGTTTTCTAGAGGTCGCTCGCAGACGAACGAGCTACGAACTCCTCTGAAAATTTTGCGAATAGAGGCTTCAGTTGCATTCATTACATTGTGAGTACTGGTTTATAAATGAGTTATGGAATGAGTTATGGGCAAGGATCTTTTGTCTATACCTGCTTGAGGGCGTGCTCGCTAAGAAGAGCTTCGACGTCGTCGACATCATCCAGCTTTGTTAACACTTTGCTCAAGCTAGATGCGCTAGTCAAAATTGGCGCCGGGCCTTTGCGAAGACAACATTTTTTCTGTTCGGGCGGGCTGGGACTTAGGCTTTTAGCCATTGGACCCTCGGGGGCAGTTTGTATAGGTCGTTTCCCCTTTTTAGCTCGCTGGATCAGTTGGACATCCTCTTCTTCGTCGGTTGGTCCAACGACTGGTTGTATGGCCTCGCTTGCCTGGGTAGGAGCTGTGGATGAGGAGGGCTTTTTATTTTCCTCTTCCGGACGAATGGCGGCGCATGTCTTGATGAAGGCAATTGAAAAGTGCAGAGGTTATGTTAAAGTTCAGTTTTTAAATACATGGGTAGGTGTAATTACAAAACCTAAAGCACCTACCGAATTCATCATCTGTGATGGCGAGATGTGGTGGCACTGGGCGAGAGTCAATGCCCACGTAGCGGAACATGTCGGATCGGCTGGTGAGGAGTGTTATATCGAATGGGTGTTTGCTCCATTCCTCGAGCTGATCAAAGTATTTTTTGTATAGACGGGGGCACTCTTTGGAGGTGGTTGGTTTATATTGTTTGGGAGTACGGTTTTTTAGTTCGGTTATGAAAGGCCAATATTCGGTGTTATAGATAAAGAAGAAGTTCTTTCTCCACTCGGGGACTTTGTTGGGAGGATTTATAAGAAAGCGAGCTAACCCTGACCGAGTGGAGAGATAGAAAGAATTTTGTTATTTTATCTGGAAGCAAAAGTGGAAGAATCCTGGGTCAGGATTGGTGTTGTAATATTCACATAGTAAGAGGTATCCAGCCAGATACTTCATAGAGTTGGGGGTTAATTGTAAAGGTGAGATGTTGTACAGGTTGGAGATTTCGATGTAGAAGGGGTGAGCCGGAAACCTAAACCCCGCTACTAGTAGTGTGTCAAAAATGGTAATATGGTTGGGCGGAGGTCGCAGGGGGTCTACGTGTGGCCCTTCGGGTAAGACCATCTTGGCGGTTTTAGGTAGATTGAGAATTCTCTTAAATTTTTCTAATTTGGGACGTTCGGGTAGTATCCAATAATTGTATTTAATTTCTTTGGTTGAATGCGAAGAGAAAGGCAGGTCGCTGATAGATAGGGAAGAGGCTACGGTCACAGGGTTCTCTCTAAAGTGTTCGCATGGTGGAGGTTTATTGGATATGGGTAGAGGGATACCCTCTGGAATAGGTGTAAGGGCTAACGATGAAGAGGATGGAATTTCGAGGAGGTTGTCTTTCGAGTTTTGAGTTTCGGAGAGGGCTATGGTTTGGGCTTGAAGCTCCGGCCAGTTTACATCACCTTCTGGCTCGTCGCGGAGGCCGGAAGAAGGTAAGAGGGGTTGTTTTTGCCTAGTTTCAATTATAAAAGGGTTTTCAGAGGGATCAGAATCAGGGGAAAGAGTTGAATTTTGTGAATTATCGGTGGGGGACGCTGATACCATCGAAAAATGAAATATATTCAGGGGGAAGTAACACAGAACAAATATATCTCAGCAAATGCAATTGTAGATCTAACAGTATGATTAAAATTGTTATTTAAGGAGATTTGGGGACTTACACATTTTCGGCGAGCTGCAGGTCGTTGGTGAACAGTGGGATGATGTGAGATCTTTGAACGATCGTGAGTAGTTAAGCTTTTTTGCAGAGTAAAAATGGTGAGTCTTTTTACTTGAGATGGCGTAAAGTAGCAAATGAAGAAGATGAAAGGGTTTTATGTGTTGGAAGGCGGAAAAATTGATGGGACAGATAGGAGCGGGATTTGTTAGGGTTTATTTGGGGAATGTTTTGGGCCATTAATTTCCAGGCCCACTGGATTTATTATACTCCAAGAATGTAAGGGTGTGACGCGTGTCTGGCAAGAGAGCAGACTGCATTTAATGAAGCATAAATGAGATGGGATGTGAGAAAAGAAGCGTGTCTTGACTTTATGGTTCGCTTGTGATTGCGATTTTGAATTAGTGAGATTGGTGTGGCTGCAGGTCGTTGAAGGGGTGGTATATTTTCAGGTCGTCCAATGTAAAATTTTGAGACTTAACGTGGGGACTTGTGCGCATGAGGTCGTTTTAGTACGATTAATTGTTGTGTGATTCAGATCGTCATGGTTGAAGGATATTTGATTAAAGGTTTGAGGTTGCTTCTCAGAAGATGATCAAAAGAGTGAGCTTGGTGCGTTGGCCTTTTCTAGGTCGCAGGTGTGGTTAATGATCTATAATGGATTATTGTTATCGTTACTCGATGAAATCGAGCTGGGTAATTTTGAGATATGACTTTATGAGGTAAAGTGATGGTTTGTGTGCATACGTTGTTGGTGTTTGTTTGATCTCATGTTTACATGTTCTACCTAATTTCATACCTCAATCAGCTAGAACATGGGGGACTAGCTGATGTGGACCAAAATATCTGTACGTGATATTATGTGATATATGTGAGTATTTGTGGAACGCGACCTTATTCTTAGGAGAGGGTGTGCCTCTTGGGAGATGGGCGAGCTGTATTATGTCTTTGAAGAGTGAACGAGCCGAAGGCTGTTCCTCAAGAGTAAGCGAGTTGATGTGCCTGGAGTAGCGACCTGTAGTATGAGGATGAGTTCTCATATAGGGTCGTGATCTCTGGTGGGTTGGGCTGAGTATTTGAGCCTGATTGAGAGTTTAATATGTGTATGGGCCTTGTGGGCTGTATGCCCAGGCTTATTTCCGTAATATATTAAGAAGTTTCATGTTTATGGGAACTTATCATATGGGAAGAGTCCCAATTGAGAGTCGGTGAAAGAGTCACGGTGTGAATGAAATTCTGGTTATGTAAGGTAACCATAGATAGTGGAGGATTTCTCCTATCTCTATAAAAGGGGCTTTTGTCTCTTATTTTATAATCATTATCACGCTTTTATTATTATTTCACCGCATTATTTACATTGAAGAGAGAGAGAGGAGTTTGTTTTTCGCTTATTAACTTAAGCGTCGGAGGGTCTTAACGGGCTCGAAATCCGGCCCGTTCTAGGCGTTGTTTTGCAGGATCGGCGAGGTCGCTGTGACGATTGTGAAGGGCTTTAGAGGTCGCTGAGACGTATTTCATCATCAATTCAGGTCGCTGATCTCTTTTTGAGGTTAGTACACCCTATATTTGGTGGTCCAACTTTTTGGGCTTATCACATCCCAAAGGTGCAATGAGTAAAGGTAACAAAAAGAGAAGGAGAACATTAATAAAGCAAAAGATAAACGAAAAGTGAGAGGGTGGAAAAAGAGGAAGAACGTCTTAAACTAGCAATATTGTGTTTCTTTTTGGTTTCTTTAATCCTTTTTAATTGAAAATCATCTGAAATCCATGAACTCGATATATTTCTATTTGATTATTTGTTTTAAAATAACTTTTGGAGACTAAAAGGATTAAATCTCTAAATATTATAGATGTTTTTGCAAATCATGATCCTTTGAAGGACTAGTTAACACCCAATAAGCTTAGCATAGCAATTTATCCCATAAATATTGGTTTCTTTTTGTCATCAGAAAAGAGGATTAACTAAAGCTTAAAAGGGTTCTAATTGACTTTAAAAGTTAGAATGGTTTTTAAGGAGTTCCGGACTTTATAAAAATTTTATCATTTGTAAATGAAATACAATTTTATCATGAATACAATTAATTACAAAAGGAAAAAAAAGAACAATGAAAATAAAAACAATGACAATGCATGCTTTGTGAAGGTCCGCTGCTTTGAATTGCTTTCGAATACATTTCTTTATTATTATTTTTTTTAATTTATTTGGTTGTCAGCTGCTTCACATTTAATTAAGGGAAAATTTCTGTATAGACCATTAGTGAAATATCTTTTCCCAAATAGGCCATTATCTCAACTTCCCATTTAATCCAAAAATTATATAAGAGTACTAAATTACCTTTTATAAATATTTTATTTTGTTTTTCGAAAATCCAGAACTATTCGTGTAAAAATCAGAACTACTTATGTACATTTAGAAATACTCGTGTAAATTCAGAACTACTCCACTACAAAAAAAACAAAGTTTTCCGAGGGATATTTCCCTCGGTTTTTAGGAAAATTCCCTCGATTCTTGGAGAAACCGAGGGCAACGTCCCCTCGGAAAAACTGTCCTCGGTAAAATTTTCCGAGGACAAAATTCCCTCGAAAAAAATTTTCGAGGGGAAAACCGAAGGTCAGTCCCCTCGGTTAAATCCAGTCGACGACCCTCGGAAAAACCGAGGGCAAAACCGAGGGTCCTATGCCCTCGGAAAACCGAGGGTCAACAACCCTCGGAAAACCGAGGGTCAACGGCCCTCGGTTTTTCAATTTTTTTTTTAATTTTTTTTTAAATTTTAAATTTAATTCCTGTTTATTTAAAAATCCCCCAAAAAATGAAAATATCATTAATGAACATACAAATTAATAAACCAATTATTATAAAAATATCTGAAAATTTAGAATTATTACATCCGTTCGACACAGTAACAAAGTTTATATAAATTCTTATTAAATTAGAATTTTTTTTACTTATAATAGATAATTTATAACACATTATATATCATGCGTCTCAACTAGGGCTTGGACGATCGAGTGGGATAAGCCCGAGAATAAGGCCAGATCCGAGCAGTGCAGCCGGAACAGGAAGAGCAAGCGTGCTGGGCTGGGTACCGGGATGTCGAAGCATAGGGGGGGAGCTAGATCTAATATCGATTATGCTCTGGATATCGTAAGTAATTTTGGAATATAATAATATATTATTTATTTGTTTAATTTTAATGTTAATTATTTAAAAATTCTATTTCGATACAGGACGGGAGACGGGTCAAAAGGCCAAGGCACACCAGATTTTTGTACGTACGCACATGAAGGATGACGGCTCGTGGATCGATGCGAGATCCAGTACTGTTAATGTGAGTCTCTTTGTTATTTTTAACTTGTTTTTTGCTTTTAATGTAAAATTTACTAACGAGCTGTATTTCAGGAGGAGTACGAGCGAAACCTGGAGAGGGCACGCGCGTCTTTCCCAGGATGCGAGTACCGAGGTTGACTCTGATTGGGTTTTCTTCGACGTCGTCGGGTCGCAGAAGGGAAAGATCTATGGTACCGGCTCATTCGGGAAGGAGTTCGCTGCTGCAAAGGGTTTCCTCAGAGGCAGCTCTTCTTCCACCTCCTCTCAGTCTGATCGGACGCAGGTCAGAGAGCTCGAGGCACAGCTCCAGGCGCAGAGAGAGGAGTTGGAGGCCACCAGACGAGCTCAGGAGGCGCAGAGGGCGGAGCTCGAGCAGATCCAGCAGCGATATGTCGATTCTGAGCGACAACGTGAAGAGGAGCGTGAGGTGCAGCGCCGGCAGCAGGAGGCATTTCAGGCGCAGGTTAACGCCCAAATGGTCCGCGCTGTATGCTCGTTTGCAGCAGTCCCACCCCCACCCCCATCCTAGGATATTTTGA
>BMAC01000128.1:716664-755381 GCA_014905375.1 Phtheirospermum japonicum
GTAGTTTGATATTTATTGTGTCGATATCAATTTTATTTTGCTGTTGGTTTCGCTTTATATTTGATGTAGAATAACGATTGGATAGGGTAAATTAATTTGTGCATTTGTTGTAACATTGTGTTTTTTTTTTTTTCAATGATGATTTTTGTAGTAATGATTACGGAGATGACCGTTGTCTATTATCAAATTTTCTTGGTCTGTGGCAAGTGTTTTAAAATCAAAAGTGCGAGTTTTATGTAATTGCAATGTTGTTTGGTAAATGGACGTTTTTGTTATTAGGCTAGGATTTGTAATTTATGCATGAACATAATATTAAAATTTCCAGATTTTACATATTCTTAGCTTATTTGTATTTCTCAAGATGCATATACAATTCCATTTCAAGAATTAATAATGACGAAAGCATGTGATCGCAGGAGTTACTACAGGTGTACATACGCAGGCTGTAATGTCCGAAAGCATGTCGAGAGGGCTTCGGTGGACCCCAAGGCTGTCATTACAACGTAWGAGGGCAAGCATAATAATGAYATCCCGACTGGGAKACATACGGTTGCTTAGCAGTTAAAAACACAAAAACAAAATCTAAAAATCCTTCAGTGAACGAAGAAATCGATTATGAGGACGACAAAGACAATAATATACCAATATCTTTACAGCTCAAAGAAGGATAAATTGCAGCATGATCTTGTCATGATCTCGAATTAACAACACACTTGAAAAATATGCAGCTTATGCATTAGTAGTTGAAGTAGAAGGTGATATATAGCCAGGGTCATATTGTTCATCTGTCCCACCACATTTTGACAAAAATTCATGCAGTAGCCATGATGAAATCTTACCAGGATATTTAGTCTATTTTGTATACRTTGTCCRATATTAACAAGAATGTAGCGTCAGTTATRTTGGATAATGTGAATAATGTTTGCTCTTGTGGAGGCAAAATCCCATACTAAGTTCAAGCTGCTGCATATGCCCTTTACTTTTTATTGTCTTTACCTTTGCTGCAATGAAATGATCTAAACTCCACTTTTGGTTTGTTATGTTATATATTATTGCGACATATCAAAAGTGCGAGTTTTATTTTATTTTTATAACTATCACAAAATTTTCAAAAGTGTCATTAAAAAGTCGCGAATAATGCACAAGTCATCTTTATTTCACAATATTGATAGTTAAGAGCATAAATGGCTGGAAATTCTTTGTTGCGACGAATATGATATCATTTTAAATAAAACAACTAATATGGAAATCTAAAATTCAAAATTTTAAGTGAAAAATATTTTTTTCCTTTTTGATATAATAATTCACATTCTTAATTTTTTTTTATAATAATTTTACTTTTTTTAATAATTTTTATATTTGCCCGCGAAATTCGCGGGTTTTCACACTAGTATATTAGTATTGGTGGATCCTTAATCCAACATTGGATTCATACGTGAAATAATTATATATTGTGAATTAAATAATGTTTAATGTATTTTAGTAGTGTGGGGGCCTTTAATGTGTAGATACTCAGTGGCTATCTATTTTGATGATGGCTAAAATAGGTAAACCTAATAAATCAAGTATATAAGGGTTATGGTCCCTAGGTCATACGTATCATCATCACGATAATCATATTATCAATCTATACGTATTAAAAGATCAAACCCCAAATTCAATCGTCTATGGATTCAAGTACGTTTCCGTAAAATAACTTGTGATTCTTAATAATTCAATATGATGGTTTTTCGGTTATATACGTATTGCCCTAAAAGATCAAATCTCAAATTCAATCGCTTATAGATTCAAGTACGTTTCCGTAAACTAACTTGTAATTCTTAATAATTCAATATGATGGTTACTCGGTTATAGCGATGGTTTTCGCTAGGATTATTTTATTCTAACAAGTGGTATCAGAGCCGATCATATTGAGTTATTGGAAATCAAATTATTTTTTGAAATTGATATTCGAATTATGCTTGCATAATTTTTATGTATTAGGATTCGATTAATTTTGGTGTGTTCATATATATTTTTTCCGGATTGGGATTATTCAGTTTATACAGATTATATGGATTCAGGCATGTAGTTAAGCATTATATTTTATTAATAATTAAATTCTTAATGCTGAATGAATCCATTACAGTGGCCGTGTTCGGACTTAAGAGCAAGTCTTATTCAGACTTAATATGAATTGTGATTAATTAAGAAACTTTGACTTTTCCAACTTTTGATTAAAAAAAAAAACGAAAATTGAAACTGGGAATTGAAAACCTGCTCCTCGCGGCCATGCCTGGCAACGCGGCTGACCTCCGCTGGGCTACGGGATTGGAGACGCCGGCGATGGAGCGACCAACTGCGGGGCAGACGGCGACTTCCTATACGACGGCCGATGTGCAGCTGCGGCGTTTGGCGACTGGCGGCGATTTGGCCGCAAAACCGCAACCGTTCAGGACCGATTTCCGGCCAGTTCGGCGGCAACTCCGGCGGCTTGTGTTGCCAAAAGGTTCGGATCTTTACGGGCTACAGTTTGGTGTCGGCGGTTTTGGCCGACGAAGCTCGAATCGAAATCTCTAAATTCGATTTTGGTTTGGGTAAAGTTTATGAGATTTTGATATACTTTTGGCATAATTAAAATTTTAAAGATTTATGAAAATTACAGATTTACCCTAATTTTTGGAAAACTGCGAGACTGCCCGTAAACTTTTTAAAATTATGTTCAGACTCCAAGAAACTTTCAGAAAATCATTTTAAGTCCAGAATGGTATTCTGTAATTATTAAAATTTTTGAAAATTACAGAAAAGACCCTAAAATTTTAGAAAATTGTAAAGGGGCAGTTTGGCTGTGCAGAAAATTTTGAAAAATTGCATTTTCACTAAAAATCTTTTAAATTTTGGGCCCATTTGCTTGATTAGTAAATTTTGGGATTTAATAATTTAATTTTGAGGTTCAATTAAGGTTTATTTATAAATTGATCTCAAATAAAATTCTAAATTTAATTTGGTCTTGCAGTTTAAATTTTAAATTCAAATATTGGTATGGTTTTATATATTTTGAGATATATTAATTGAAGCAATAATGTCACACAAGTGACCTCTCTTGTGAAGATTAATTTATTTCAAGATATAAAAGGTTGTGTACATGTATTCTATGTGAATATTTATCGGCCAAAAGGAAGATCCGTGTTCATCATAATTATATGTGCAATTGCGGTAGTAAACATGTGATGATTATTTGGTTTTGCATATGAGCAATGACTCGGCAAAAAGGAAGACTCATTGTTTGATATGTTCTTATTATCAGTGTTTGATTACTGTGTCAAGATGTCAATTACAAGTCAATCTCTTGTCAAAAGATGAGACTTTGATGGAGTGTCGATATCTTGAGATGGGATTTACCTTTTATTTGAGTTTATTATTTGGATTCTAAGTTTATATGAGCATGATAGGTTTATTTTATTTGATTCAACTACATCTACTCCTGCTAATATTACTGCGAGCATCAACTCTATCCCTATGCTAAATGGCACAAACTTCAAGTCATGGCAAGAGAATTTTTTAATAGTTTTCGGAGTCATGGATCTCGACTTTGCGATAAGGGCTGATTCCCCACCACCTCTTACGGATAAAAGTACTACGAATGAAAAGAGGGATATGGAAAGGTGGGAGAAATCGAATCGCATGTGTATGATGATCATGAAGAAAGCCATTCCAAAAGCTTTTAGGGGCACTATGTCTGAGAAAATCAATACAGCTAAAGAATTCCTTACTGATATTGAGAAAAGGTTCGTTAAGAACGAAAAGGCTGAAGTTGGTACGCTATTGACAAACCTGATCTCAATGAAGTATGGAAGTAAAGGCAATATTAGGGAATACATTATGGAAATGTCTCATATTGTTTCTAAATTGAGAGCACTTAAGCTTGAACTCTCTGAGGACTTGCTAGTGCATTTGGTTTTAATATCTCTTCCGGGACATTACAATCAGTTTGAGGTGAGCTATAATTATCAGAAAGAGACTTGGTCTCTGAATGAGCTCATCTCACACTGTGTCCAAGAAGAGGAAAGGTTGAAACAAGACAAGACTGAAAGTGCTAATTTTGCCTCAACTTCCAAATTTAAGGACAAGGGATTAAAGTTAAAGAATGATAAGGAAGCTGCACACACAACACCACAAAAGAAACAACAAAAGGCACTTAGTGCAAAAGACGGTACCGGTTCTGGTACTGGTACGGGTTGTTTCTTCTGCGGAGGTGAAGGACATAGGAAGAAAGAGTGTACCAACTATCATGCTTGGCGTGCTAAGAAAAGGGTTACCTCCATTGTCGAAAGCCAAATGATGGTGAAAGATACATCTATGTGGGCTATGGCAAGACAGTTGAAGTTGAGCAATCGGAAAAATTAGATTATTGTTAAGACCGAAAATTATTTGGATTTTGATGAGACATTTGTTGTTTCGTCGTTTAGACGAAATTTGATTTCTATTTCTGTTTTGAACAAATTTGGTTATTCTTGTTCTTTTGGAAGTGAAAAATTTAGCATGTCTCATGATTCAAAATTGGTTGATTTTTTGGGTTCTTTATCAAGTTACGATAATCTTTATTCACTAGATATTATTACTTCATCTAATGAATCTCTGCATCTACAAACACGAGGTGTGAAAAGGAAATTAACCAATGAGAATTCAGCTACGTTATGGCACAAGAGATTAGGTCATATCTCCAAATGGATAATTGAAAGACTTGTGTCTAACGAAGCACTTAAAACTGCAGCATATATCCTTAACAGAGTTCCAACTAAAGCAACTGACAAAACCCCTTATGATTTTTGGACGGGTAAAAAGCCCAGTCTAAAGCACTTGCATGTTTGGGGGTGTCCAGTTGAGGCTAGGCCTTATAGGCCTAATGAAAAGAAACTGGACACGAGGACAGTTAGTTGTTATTTTGTTGGATATTTTGAAAGATCCATAGGGTACAAGTTTTATGATCCCACAACTAAAACTATTTTTGAGACGGGAAATGCCCAATTCTTTGAGGATGTTGAGTTTGCGGGGGGAGATAAAGTTAACGATTTTGACTTTGAAGAGGAATATGTAGATATTCCCACGGGTGTTGTTGGCATTGATTAGGATTTTATTCCTGACACTGTTCAAGACACAAATCAAGATAATATTGGAGAACCTACCGTTCCACAAATTTCGAATCAACAAACTCTACAACCTCAAGAACCTATGCCATTAAGGAGATCCACTAGAGAAAGAAGAAGTGAAATTTCAGATGATTATATTGCATTTTTCCAAGAAAATGAGACTGACATTGGAGTAATGGAAGATGATCCTATCAACTTCCACCAAGCCATTGAAAGCTCAAATTCTCAAAAGTGGATAGATGCCATGAATGAGGAGATTAAGTCCATGAGTAACAATGACGTATGGGAACTCGTCCCATTGCCAGAAGGTGCGAAACTCATTGATTGGAAATGGATATTTAAGACCAAGAGGGATTCAAGAGGCAATGTGGAAAGATATAAAACACGTCTTGTTGCAAAGGAATTTACACAGAAAGAAGGTATCGATTATAAAGAGACTTTCTCTCCAGTTTCTTCGAAAGACTCTTTCAGGATCATAATGGCATTAGTGGCACATTTTGATCTTGAGTTGCATCAGATGGATGTAAAGACAACGTTTCTTAATGGAGACATTGATGAGACGATTTATATGGTGCAACCTGAAAACTTTGTTTCGGGAGATTCAAAGAATATGGTTTGCAAACTTAAGAAATCCATCTATGGGCTCAAGCAAGCATCTAGACAATGGTATTTCAAGTTTCATCAAGTGATCATCTCATTTGATTTTGAGATGAATTTGGTCGATGATTGTGTATACCATAAGTTCTCTGGGAGCAAATACATATTTCTGGTTTTGTATGTCGATGACATTTTGCTTGCCAGCAATGATATAGGCTTATTGCACGACACCAAGAGATTTCTAAGTAAGAATTTCGAGATGAAAGATCTTGGTGACGCCTCTTTTGTGTTAGGTATAGAAATAAACCGAGATCGTTCTCGGGGTACTTTGGGATTATCACAAAAGATCTATATTGAAAAGGTTTTTAAAAGGTATGGCATGCAGGACTGTAAACCAGGAGATAACCCTGTGGTTAAGGGAGACAAATTTAGTCTCAAACAGTGCCCTAAGATTAAATTAGAGGAAAAAAAATGCAAAAAATTCCTTACGCTTCGGCAATAGGGAGTCTAATTTATGCTCAAGTATGTACGCGTCTGAATATTGCGTTCATAGTTGGGATGCTGGGTAGATATTTGAGTAATCCAGGACTAGACCATTGGAAGGCAGCCAAATGGGTCTTGAGGTACTTGCTAAAAACAAAAGGTTACATGCTTACATATCGGAGGTCAGATCGGATTGAGATCGCGGGATATACTGACTCCGATAATGCTGGATGCCAAGATAGTATAAAATCTAAGTCAGGCTATGTATTCTTGTTGGTTGGAGGAGTGCTAAACAGTCTATTATATTATAGCCTTCTCTACCATGACAGCAGAATTTATAGCATGTTATGAGGTATCTAACCACGGAGTATGGCTACGAAACTTTGTCACAGGGCTGCGTATAGTGGATGGCATTGAAAAGCCACTTAAGTTATTTTGTGACAATAAATCGGCAGTCTTGTATTCCAATAACAATAGAAGCTCGACGAAGTCTAGGCATATAGACATCAAGTTTCTAGTTGTTAAAGAAAGAATTCAAAGTGAACAGTTGTCTATTGAACATATCGATACAAACTCCATGATTGCGGATCCGCTTACAAAGGGATTGCCACCCAAAATGTTTCATGAGCATACTGCTAGTATGAGTGTCAAATCTTTTGAGAAAATTTAGTTTCGGTGGGAGTTTTGTGATTATAATGTTCTCTTTTATAAACATATTTTTCAGTTACTTCAGTTTAAGGATATTTTAAGTTTATTTTCTGCAGAAATTAAAGTTATTTGGTTGATTCACACTTTGATTTTAGTATATGGTTGATCTCACTAAAGTTTTAAGGTGGACCAGTTGAAAATAAGCATGTTATGATCACAATACATGAAATTTCCATGCTACACATCCACATCATGATCCATGTCATTCAGTTGTATTGACATATGTGACCATTGACGGGTCGAGTTACGATAATTGTAATGAAAGCCGCTTTGATCATATATTGATATGGCTGATGGACCGGATTGGATATAAATACATTTTTGTTATGACAGCAAAGTTGAGCTCATACGATTATATACTTACAATGTATAATTATAAGGTTACACATATAGCCCAAGTGGGAGATTGTTGGATTCTTAATCCAACATTGGGCTCATATGTGAAATAATTATATATTGTGGACTGTCAAATAAGGAAGCCTAATTAAAAGTGATCAAATAATGTTTAAGGTATTGGGCTTAATGTATTTTAGTAGGGTGTTGGCCTTTAATGTGTAGATACTCAGTGGGCTATCTATTTTGATGATAGGCTAAAATAGGTAAACCCTAATAATTCAAGTATATAATGGTTATGGTCCCTAGGTCATACGTATCATCATCACGATAATCATATTATCAATCTATTCTGCATCCCATCGTCAGAAGAGACATATAGAGAAAGTTTAAGGATACTCTAAAAGGATTGGATACGTATTGCCCTAAAAGTTCAAACCCCAAATTCAATCGCTTATGGATTGAGGTACGCTTTCGTAAACTAACTTGTGATTCTTAATAATTCAATATAATGATTTTTCGGTTATAGCGATGGTTTTCGCTAGAATTATTTTAATCTAACACTAGCTACCATACAATTGCTCCTTGAATACATTTATTTGCTTCTTATTTTTTCCCAAAATAATTTGCGCTTTATATATTTTTAGATGTTTCAAATGTAAGATTGTTATGAAAATAAGAGGTTAGGATTCAACAAAGATGTGCATCTTCTGACCTATATATCTAACTTTAAATACTTGATGTGGAAAACAATTTTCAATTCCAATCAATTTCGAGCACTTCAATTCTATATGCAAGTCTAGTTGCATCCAAAAATTGGAAAATTATAAAATTACTTTCTAGTAATTAAAGGTGAGCAAAGACATATTTTTTATGAATAATCTCCCATCATGGGTCTTAACCTCATAATTCTAAGTATAAAATCCAAAAAACACATTCAAATGTTGATCTCATAATTTAATATAATTTAATATAATTCAAAAAGGTTTTATATTTGAGAGTCTCAAATTTATTTGCATTTTCTTGTTGGACCCACTTACCACTCGAGTATAAAAAAGAAAGATACAATATCTTATGTATAATTATAAGACCCAACTTTTGGAATTGAGAATAATTTAAAATCATATATATATANTACATTGTTCTTTAGAAAGCACAATAGATTAAGAAAAAAATACACTACGATTGTATACAAAAAGTATCGCAAATTTCGTCTATAAACTGCAAATTCAAAAATTTGAAATAAAACTCAAATTTTCAACAAACCATAACTTTTTCAAATTTTATTCGTTTTGAATGAAATATATATCAAATTAATCACATTCTCAAGATCTACAATTTAAGATACATATTGCATGTTTTAAAACGTAAAAAATATAATTATATAATTAAATTTAAAAAAATTGGACTGATTTTAGCACTACAGTACTGTGTAAAAAGCACAATGAACCTGGACATATAATTGCACTGTGCAATATTAGATCTAAGGCCAGGATTAGTTCCTAGGTTCACATATAATGACGGGGTTCTCATTTGAACCCAATATATATATATATTTGTGTGTGTGTGTGTGTGTGTGTGTGTGAAAAGAAGAGCAACACTCTTATTAGGCCGAATTAAGAGATCATTCGTTAGAACAAAATTTTATATCAATACATTATAGTGCAAAAACCAATACATTATAATAAAAAGCTAATATATAATAGTACAAATATATCACAGTATAAAAACTAATACAACATAGCACGGGTCACGGGTCAGAGTTTTATTAAAAATTAATACTTTACATTATAAAAACAATTACATCACGGTACAAAAGTCAATACATTATAGTATTGGGTCAGATTGCCTAACGGGTCATGACCTGTTAATCTGGCCTAATACAAGTGTTTGCCTAAAAAGAATTGACCATGACACTCACGATTGAAGATGATTTAAGCTAGCTTGTTCTAGAGTTGTCAAGAAAGTCCGGCGCGATAAATTAAATAAAGACCAAGAAGTTATAAAATATAATAAATTAAATTTTATAATATTTTAAAATAGAAAATAATATACTTAATTAATGTTATATTATAAAAAATTATCTCCTAAACCTAGAAAATAAAAAAATATAAATATTGTAAAAATATAAAAAAAAAATACTACAAAAATAAAAAAAGATATACCAAATAAATGAGGTATCGTATTAAAATTGTAATTGAGGGCCTTTGTATTCTATTTTACTATAGTTATTTTTTAAATCAACCCGATAATTGACTCGAGTAAGCCATTGAGTAATTAACCACTAAGTCATCGAGTCAGTTGGTGAGCCCGATAATAAATTAAAAATTATATATATATTTCAGTTTATACGAAAGTAATTATATATTCAAAGGTAATAAATTATTTATGTGTGGATTTCTAACGTTAAATACTTAAAGTCATAGTAATATGTCACAAATTATTAATATACAAACGTTCATAAATAATTATTTAGTTAAGAATTTTAAAATAATGTATTGAATTTTTTATATTATGCGATTATATAATTATTATTTTTTATTCTGCCCACATATAACTTTGATTTCAAGTTTTAATCAAATAATTATATAAAGTTATTTACCTTCACTTATGTTCATAATATAATTTTTTAATTTTTTTAGGAAAACAAAAAAAAAAGAAAAAAATGTCATTGTCAAGTTTGTGACACGTTTAGGGTCAAAGTTTGGGTCATCCGAATTTTACTCGAGTCACATATAATAAATTGAAAATATGACGCTAGTAGGTTTGTCCTCGTATCACATGGTCTGGTCAACAAATAAATTAATGGAAGAAAAGACAAATTCTTGTTACTGATTATAAATAGTTGTACTCATACTATTTTTTTCTTAGTTAACAGAATTATTAAACAAGTTTTTAAAATCAAATTATAAATTTTTATATTTTTGTTATTCATTTTATTTCTTTCCTAATTTTGTTTATATTATATTATATTTCTTGTAATTTTTGATTTTTATTTTATATTTAGTTAATAATTTTATATAATTTAATGGTAATTTTTTTGTAGCTATGGATTCAAATTTAATTTTATAATATTAGCAACCTTTTGGTTTATTTTCTATTTTTTTTGTATTTATTAAATAATTATTTATAATTTAATTATAATTTATTATATTTTATTAATAATAAAAAAAATATTTGATATCATTTGACATATTTATGTTTTGATTTACTTTTTCGGGTTTTGCAGATTTATAAACTAATTATTTAGATTTATTTATATATTATATATTATATATTTATATTTTATTTTTCAGATTTCTTATACACACACACAAAATATTCTCGTAGTTGCTATTATTGTTTATTATTTTATTCATATTTTTATCGATTCTCTTTTTATTTTATATTTATTTAATAATTTTATAGATTCTAATTATGAATTTTTTTGAATTAATTTAACTTATTTTATGAATTTTCTCTTTAGTTTTATTTGATTGTTGAATTTTCGGTTTTGTTTCATATTTAATAAATAAATATTTATAGTTTAATTATTATTTCTTATATCTTAATGTGTATGATTTAATTAATACTAATTTTATTTATTGAAAAAATATTTGTGTTTTACTTTTGCTTTTTTGGGTTATTTAAATTTATTAACTAATTGTTTACATATATTTATATATTTTAAATAATTTTTAATATTTTATATTTTCTTCAAAAAAGATTATATTATTTTTATATTTCTCAGGTTTTATTTATTATTATACATAATTCTTCTATATATTTAATATTTTCTTTTCATAAATGATAATCTCTAAAAGAATATTTACATAAATAATTATATAAATAACAAATATGTATACTACATATAGTAAGTAAAATGAGGAAAATTTTGATAAATATTTTTAGAAACGCTAGACTTTTTATATATACGAGTTGAGAAATAGCCTATGTTTAAAGGCTACGTTATGAGTGTTTAGTGATGTTTTTATCTTTGAGCGAGGTGACGCACATTGCTTCGTGATTAGATTAGGTTGAGTGAGTTATTTAGCCACACAACTTATATATTCCATACCCGTCCAAAGAGCCTTACATTACAACTCGAAAAGACTTTTTCCGATTCTTTGTCGATAACACACTTAATTTGCGATTGAAAAGAGATTGATTTTCGCTTCTTGTTTATTGTACTTGTATTTGTATGATTTGAGCGTATACACGTCCCATGCAGAAAATACTTGAGTGCTTTGAGCGTACACCCTATATATGACCCTTTTTGTGAGGATGCATGAATTTGATTTTGGAGTGACAATGTAATAATGGTCGAGCGTTTGAAGTTGCGTGACATGTATCTATATTTTTCAAATTTTGTATGTAGCACGACACGACTCTTAGCTTGAGCTTATTCTCATTCTTACTATTCTTTGAAACTATCGTTCGTCCGAGAACGAACAAACCAATAAGTGTGGGGTAGTTGATTAGTACATATTTGTCCTTATTTTTATTAGTATTTCTGTTAGTTTTTCTTATTACTTTAGGTATAAGTTGGGTAATTTAAGCTAAATTCCGTATATTTATACTTCAAACTTATTTTACCGTATTGTGATATAAATTTATGCAAATAGATGATTATTCTCTGTTTTTCATCTTACTGCTAAGTAGCCGGAAGAGTTCAGCACTTAAGGGTTGACGATCAAATAATAAAGGATGAGAATCGAGGCTTCCGGCGAAGGAGTAGCAGAAACTAGGAGTTAACGGTGACTTTAGCGGTATCTTCATACCGCTAGTCATACTATTTTTAAAATACTAGCCTTTATATATATATATATATATATATATATATATATAGATAATAATATATAAAGATAACAAATACTTAAACTGTTCCACATTAGTTATTTATTGACGAAAACACATTACTTGTATTTTTTCTTCAACATGTATAAATATATAGTATTATTTGGTCCTTGAAAATGTTACTAATACATCGAGCTCAATTTATTATTATTATTTTTTTGTTGGGGATGCACCGCATATCCTTCGTCCAACATCCAATAAATAAATACTCCAATACACATGTATTACATTACATTTGTATAAAGATGATAATCATATCTAGGGTTCTTCAAAGTTTACCTTTGAATAGGGGCATCTTTTTGCTTCTGCACAATTGCTCCATCAATCACGCAAAAGGTTTCGGCTATCAATTGTGTCCCTCCCTAATAATGAATGCATCCCCAAAGTTACATATGTGTTATCTTCTTCACTTTAATTGTGTGTGTGTGTGTGTTTGCTTTGCTTTAACAAAATTAAATTTCAAATCTTGTTGGTGGGTTTGTGAGGGCAAGTGTGCCTTTTTGAGCATGATCTCTATACCACCTAAAGAGGAAATAAAATGAAGAGGGCCCCCGTCTTTAGTCCAAAATCCAGTCTCCTTTATTTTTTTTTAATTTATCAAATCACCTCAATTAATAGTTTGTAAATAAAAATTCTCTCACTCACTATAGTATAATACTATATTGGGATTTCTTCATTCCAATGCAATTCTACAGTAATTATGAAATGAGGTAACATTCAATGCGCTGTTCTAAATGTGTCGGAATTAAATAATTAAGTATATATTTGATTTATTGTAGAAAAAAAACGAAAATAACAACAACAAAAAAAAGGTATCTTTTCCAACTTTATCTTCCACGCTTGCTTTCACCACTGCAACACACAGTCACACACAGTCACACACACACACGTACGACTGAAAAACACTGTGCTGTTTCATCTGAAAAATGGAATAAGCTTTTTTCCCCTTTCTCTTTTACCTGGTCCCATGTTTTTTACCCCCCAATCCCTTCATCATTACCATCACTGCATCTCCATTATTTTTCATCGTAAAAAATATCCAATCACAAATCGTCACCTTAAAAAAAGTAATCATTTTCTGTATAAATGCATCCCCAGTCCACGCCATTTACGAACATCCTTAGTTCTGAATTCCAAGTTTCACTCACCTACACTGAAACTTATAAAGTTTTTTTTTTTTTTGAAAAGTTATGGCGGACAATAAGGAATGTTTCAGCCGTTACAGAAACGAAGAAGGTTATAAGCCCGAGAGTCGAAATTGACACATCACCGCCGTTCGAGTCGTTGAAGGAGGCGGTGGACCGATTTGGCGGCAGCGGTCCATGGATACCCCATCATTTGCTACGTTTAGCTGCTGGTGGCCATGTGAGTTTTTTTATTTCTAATTTAAAATAAAGAGGAATTAATTAATTTATGTTTAGGGTTTACTTGTTTTTCTTGTCTTTGTTCCTGGTTTTGAAGTTTTCATGTGTGAATTTGGAATTTAACCCCATTTATTTTTCMATTTCACCGCTYTTAGTAATGGAACTCTGTTATTCTCTGTTTATTTATGTTAATGTACTATTGAAGAAGAGTTTCTTGTTACTAATATATCACATTAAAAACAAGAATTGGTGTTTATATTCTACAAATGCAACAATCGAAGATGTTATATTTGGAGTCTATTGTTGAGGACAACAACAAATGTTAGCTTAAATGAACGAAAGCTTTGAGCCAAATTACCACCTAGGTACAAGTTATTTACCGTAACACAAGGTAAAAGTAGTTGAATAAGTTACAAGATGTTCTTGGGTAAACAAGTCATAAAAGTGCTTATTTGTTTGTAAAAAGCTAAAACCAAGATATTACTTATTTTTTTAATCCAATATAATTCCAAGAGTATCGTCACATATTATTACAGGACGAATCCGAAGTCTTTGATGTCAAGAGAATCGAAGAACAAGCACTTAAATTGGAGAGGGACCTACTCAAGAAAGAGCAAGAAACCCTAAACATCCTGAAAGAATTAGAATCAGCTAAAAGATTCGTCGAGGGTTTAAAAGTCAACTTAACGCCCGTCTCATCTTCGTTCACGCCAAGCCCCGATCTCAAACTAGAAAATCACATGACCGGTTTGATGTTCATGGAGTTGAATCGGGCAAAACTAAACCTCAACAAAACATCCGGCGATCTTGCAGTAATTCAAGCCTCCGTCGAGTCCCTAAACAAGAAAATGAACCGAGACAAGCTTTCGCTCGAAACAAGGACTAAAACGCAAAACCCGAATCCCGACATTGCTATGACCGTTTGCAAAGAACTAAAGCAATCGAGTTTCGAGGCCGAGCAGTTCAAGAGCATGACGGAAGCTTCTAGATACGAGGTGATCAGGGCGATGACGGAGATCGAACGGACGAGGAATAGTATCAAAATGGCCGAGATGAGATTAAACGCGGCTAAGAAAATGGAAGAAGCTGCTAAAGCCGTCGAGGCGATCGCGATCGCTGAGAAACGGGTCCATTCGAACGGTATAACCCTGTCTTTCGAAGAGTATCGGGCTCTCAGTCGAAAAGCCCAACAAGCCGAAGACACGAAATTCGTCGACACCAACGCGATTCGACGAACGGACGAGGCCCGTCAGCTCGAAGTGCCTATTTTCGAGAAATTCGAGGAGATTCCGAAAGAGGAGCGCGGGCATGTGGCCCGGCCCGATAGTAATCCGACTAGTAAGTATAAGTTTAGGAACTCCGATCCGGGCCGTGGAAACGGGAACGAGTCTCGGGCGGCGAAGGAGAAGCCGACAGGTGGTTTTAGGACAGTGACTTCGATCGGAGATGTGCTGAGTAGAAAACTGGTGGTGCGGGATGATGTTACGGTGGGGAGGCGTGTAGAGGATCAAGAAAGGGGACATGTTTCTTTGAGCCAAATGCTGAAGGAACAGAGTAGGCTTATTTTGCACCCTCCGAAAGCGACGGCCGATGGGACGGTCGAGAAGCAGTATTTTGTGCAGAGGAAGAAGTTTGGGTTTATTCAAGTGCCGATTCCTACGAAGCAGAGCAAGAAAAAGACACAGAGTTTGAATATGAGGTGATTTGTTAGGATTTTAGAAGTGTGTGGTTTTTTAGAGTATATAGTTGTTTTGTTTTTTTTCCCTAAATTTGGTTTGTTTACTTGGTTTGGGTTTGGGTTTGGCTAATGTTTGGATTTGTACATGGATTCTTAGGATTTCGTTTTGGGTTTTGATATGATTGTTTTGTTTGTATGATTTTGCTGTGGTTTGGATATGTTTACTACACAGCATGAGTTGGGTTTTGCTAAATAAATTACAAAAACTACCCGCAGGTTTAGCTTAATTAGGCTAAATGTATCTTATTAATTTTCATATATCTTTGTCTGTTTCTTGATACTAATAAATTAAATGTATCTCTCTCTCCATACATTTAATTCATATATCTTGTTACAAAATAGAAATACTAAAGGAAATTGCTACTGATCTTATAAATTGGTAACTAGATAAAACTAAAATATAATATCTTCTTGAACCGGACAGATTGATCAGCAAGTCGAGGTTAGAAAGATCTCTTTTTACAAGACAAATACGCCTCGTGTAGTGCTGTGCTGACGGAATTGACGTAATGTGCATAATGATACAACGACTTAACGCCTTCGAAATTGAAGCAAACCTAACTTCAAAGTTCCAATAAATTTGAAAAGTGTGAAACCGAGCACAAAACTTTAAATAAATGCTTGAAACTATTAGAGCATAAAATATGCACAATGAAGTTGACTTAATGTGTTTTCTGCCTAGAACTTTTAAGTTTATTTCTAGACTTTACCATGTAGGGACTAAGAAGTTGAAAAGGTGGAGCAGCTGCAATTAGTGGTTTTAACTCCCCACTACAAACACTGCATCCATCATCATAGTTTTGAGACTCCTTAAAGGGTGTTGATGAAGTTGAAAAGTCACAACCTTGTGGGGCTAAAGATAATAGGTCGAACCCATTTCATATGACCAAAAAGTTTGAGCATCTTAATGGGTTGAGCCCATTCTCCTTTGGAGAATCCAAAAATAAAACTGAATTTGTTCAAAACCAATCTCATATAACTCAGGAGAGGCCCATGGCCCACGACCCAAAGTCCTAAGTCAATTTCCAAGATCCAAGACCAAGACTTAGGGCCAAGCCCACGGTTACAACTAATTAGTGCATGGGCTCAATCACATGATGTGCAATACAACGTACTCTTAATTTATAAAGTGTATAAATTCCCCTTACATTTTCAATGTGAGAATTTATACACTTTCCCTTTTCAAATGACTAATTTACACAATTTATTTCCCACTCATCGAAAATCAGTTTTGAGAAAATAAATATACGATTATCTATTGAATGAGGAGAATAATATTATAATATTTTATTTTACATGAATTAAATACTTAGCCATCAAAATTAGTTTCAAAAAAATTAATTTTCCAACATATCTATCTAATAGTTAAAAGTTGGGTTATGGTTGATTTACAAATGAAATCTACATTTTGATAAATGAATTTGGTAAAAGTTAATTCACTTTGATAAATGAGTTTGTTCAAAGTTGATTTATGGTTGATTTATAAAGATTTCTACATTTTGATAAATTGATTTGTTATTTATGGATGATCTCTACACTCTGATAAATAAATTTATTAAAAGTTAATTTTTGATGATACACTTTTAACTATATAGAAACAACAAAACATGAGTAATCTCCCATATATATTAATGCAAAATTCTCATATCCTATGTGTCTCCTTCTCGTGCTTCGTTAGCTTTTGAAAGAATTTTGGTGTTTCGGTGTCATCCGAGCCTAATATTAACCTAATTTAATATTTTTCCTTTTTTTATATATTTACCTACTTGAATACTTTCATAATATTATATTTTGCCTAATTCAATATTTTTCTTTTATTATGTCTTACTTACTATAATATTTTCTTTAACATATTTTGTCCAATTCAATATCTTACTTTCATTCTTCTAATATAAAAATATAAAAAACTTATATCTAATTATAAAAAATCTATATAAATTGAATTAATTTTTATTTACAATAAAATTTGAACTAATTCTATTATAATTCTAAATATTTATTTAAGAAAAATATGATTTATATAAAGTTATTACAAAGGCAAATAAATATAAAAATATAAAATTAATTTTTTTTTATCTAATCTCAATATAATAAATTAAAAGTAATATTAAAAATATATATGAAAAACTATTGTTACACCAAAAAAAAAAAAAAATAAAAACAAAGTGAAACAAAAATGATAACATAATACTAATACTCATACTAATAATAAATTATTATGCCTAGAAATAAATATTAAATATATTCTAAATCTCTTTATGTAATTCAAATATAATGCATTGATACATATATTGTATATCTGCACGAAAAAATTAGTATCTTACGCAAAAAAAAAAATAAAAAAAATAATATTATATATACTACAAGTTAGGTGCACGATATTTTTTCAATAAAATTATCAGTGTCTTATAAATTTAAATTTTTATATCACATAATCACATGTAACACGCGGGTATTGTATATTTTATATTTTTTCAAACTCAATTTTATACGGGTTTTTCAGTCAAGTTTAAGGTATTTTGATATGCTTTACAACTAATTTCGTGACTTAATATAAAAGAAACTTGAAAATCACCTATTCTGAAAATCAATCTTACTGTGATTAGAACAAATAATTTTCTTGATATATCACAACTAATTTCGTGACTCACGGTAAGAAATTTGCAAAATTCTTAATTCAGAAAACCAGTCTTACTGTAATTAGAACAAGTAATGTTATGATTTGTGTGTAAGAATTATTTATTGTGAAAACAAAACAAAAAGTATGTTACGATTTGTATGTACTATTTTCAATATTATTCTTTTGGTATTTTTAATGAATATTACTCTTTCCAAATCCAGCATAATATCCGTGTGTCTGCTTCGCATGCTTCGTTTGACAAATAAAAAGTTCTGGTGTTTCGGTTGCTTAGGTTTCATCCGAACCTAATATCTACTTAATTTAATATTTTTCTTTTATTGTATCTCACCTAATTTAATCTTTTCATTTTATTATATTTTACCCAATTTAATATTTTTTTTATTATATTTTATCTAATTCAATAATTTTTTTTACTCTCCTAATATAAAAATACAAATAAGACATATAAATTAGTAGAAAAGATCTAATTTAGTTATTTTAATTAAAAGATAAATACATAAGATATAATTTTAATTAAAAAAACTATTATGAAATTATTAAATAAGTAGTGTTTATAATACATATTAATATATTTTTAATATTCTATATAGGTAAATTAAGATTTATTTGAAATAATCTAAGTATGTAACTAAATATTGGTAATGAATTCAATCTAACATAAAAATATAAAATTACATAATAATAATAATAATAATAATAATAATAATAATAATTATTATTATTATTATTAAATATTGATTAAACATCGGTACAATGCGGCACGAGTTGAGAGTATGACACCTGTTTAGGTTTTCAAAGTATGTAAGTAATATTATTAACGAATTTAATCTAAACATTAAATTACAAAATAACGTAATAATAACTAATAAGTAGAGATTAGGCACGGGTTTAGAATGTGATTTCTTTTTGAATTTTTATAAGTATGTAAATAAAATTATTAACGAATTGAATCTAAGCATGAAAATAAATTTAATAATTATAACAATTAATAAATAAATTAGTAATGTACAAGTCAAGGGTTGAGAATACACATCATTTGAATTTCACATTTTACATAAAAATTTATAATTATCGCAAATATTTTTTTATATTTATCTTTTGATAAATCCCGTGTAATACACGGGTATTAAACTAGTACATTATTATTCATCTATCATAACAAACCCATAGATTTTTAAGTGTTCGGTGCAAATATTACCATAAAGATGCGCATTTCATATATTACACGAAATTTGTACAAATAAACTGAAAATCAACTATGAAGCCGAGTAAATTGACATTTCTTGGTTAAAGTTGTATAACCACCAATAAGATTCTCAAGCAACGCTCCACGTGATTCATCACCGCTCGTGTATTTGTTGTTTAGTTTGTATTTTCCATGATTCTACAACAAATAATTTAGTTGATTCTTATGAAATTCTATATCAGAATCTTCTAATGGGGTATTGATGTCGTTAATGAAGTACTCTGGATCCACCAACATTAGCAAGCAAGATTCCCTGGACATGTAAAAAAAACTTTAAAGTTAACATCACCAAGTAGGTGTTCTCAAATCAACACATAAATAAACTGGAAATTAACTTTTTCATAAACCGAATAATAGTAGTTATTTGAAATTCTCACACTTCACAAGGTGCTAATGAGAAATCAATAATCCATGGCAAGTTAGAGTTGACAAATAATGATTGATTAAGGACTCAAATAGTTATGGGCAAAAATAAGAAAAGTGTTCTATTAAAAACTCCAAAGCTCATCCTAATAAGACTGCATATCAACAATTCATAAGCAAATCCAAGTGAAAGAACAATATTGGGAGTGACGTGCAAAGAAGCAAATCTAACACATTTAAGAATGTTAGTTATTATAAGTTGGGTTAAATTATTTAAGTGAATGAAATACATCATCTTCATGCTCCATATAATAATAAAGAGTAAGGTAGTCTAAGTTGAACATTGGGAAATGCAGCATATAATTAGGTGATAATATTTTGGAGGCAACAATTCTCTAAGGAATAAAAGTAGGTGAATTAGTACTCATTCCTAAAATGACCATAGCACCATCAGATCCTAGGTTACCTTTTAAGTTTCAACGATAACACTTTGAAATCTTCGTATCATATGCAATGACAATTAATAAAAGTCAAGACTAATCTCTATCTCACGTTAGATTTTTCTTAAAAATTAATTTTCAGTCATGGTCAACTCATGTTGCAATATTAAGAGTGACCAAGCGAAAAGGTTTAAAATTTTTGATTTGTGATGATGATAACAAATGTAAAAAGAAAAAAAAAAAAAACTGCGAATGTTGTGTGAATATTTCATAATTTGTAAACTACAATTCTCCAATTAATAATACTTTTATTAACCATTTTCTATATAATATTTAATTATTTGATTTATATTAGTTTATTGATTTAACTATTGTATTATTATACTTTGGTTTAATATTTATTGCGTTAGTTTAAAGTATACCTCTTATTTGTATATTATAAATCATTCAATATAAGAATAATATTCAAAAGATTGGTTCATTACACTTTCAAATTCCCCGTACAAAGTACGGATGTAATACTAGTATAAATAAAGCACAAGTTTTAGAAATTCACTATAAATAAAATTGACAAGATAATACACATAAAAATAAACTAATTGAGTATATTTGATGAAAGAAACATAAACAAGAAATTACAATGAAAGAGTTGGTCATTTGTAAACTCCTAAAAAGACCCACTAAATACTGATCCTTAAATGTATACCAATCGTATAATGTACTATGTGGATATATTATCAAATAGGATTGATCGATATAAAATTGCTCAAGCTATAATACAAACATGCGATATCATTGGCACCAAATTCTGGATACGACGTTCAATACATATATGTAAACTAGTATAGCACAATCCAACATAAACATAAGAGCATCTCCAATGCAACAATGTTGAAAGTGAAAGTTGACACATGGAATAAAAATAATTATGTGGCACATTAAATGCTTGACATTGTCAAGAGCAATGTTAAATTCTAAACATTACTCTTGACAATGTCTACAGTTAATTTTAAAGATATCATCCAATCATGTTATTTCTCTCTCTTTATTTTTTCTAAAAATAAATAAAATAAATTATCACATATTTAACATTAACATTGATGCATTGAAGATTTTTTTTTATAAAATGTCAATGTCATTTGCCACATATGATCAATTAACACTATTGCATTGGAGATGCTCTAAAAAAAAAGGATATCACCATCAAAAAACACCGTCTGGAAGACATAAATATCTAAAACTACCCATGCAATTTTGGAAACTCATTATCATAGATAATTAACACAAAATTCGGATATCGATCTTATTATTGCAACTAGAACTTTCCTTTAATTCCTGGACAATAACATAATTAAAGATTCAAACTTGTTTTCGAGTCAAAATTTGATTTTTAATCAAGAACTTTCAAAGACTTAGAAAAGATGGGAACTTATGGAAAAGTATTTTATTTTCCGTCGACATGCCCTAAAATTTGTACTTGAATTGGCAAAACAATGGATGACTAGAATGATGGGTATTATTTATAATTACAAAAAAATAAAAATAAAAATAATACAGAACTCATAAAAAAGAACAAAAACCTTGGTTTTGGGGGTGTCAAAATTAGGTTTGTTCGTCTTTATCCATTTCGCCCGACTATCATATTTGTCGTCACTGGAAGAAAGATTCTTCCCATGTCTTTCACCCATGGCTTTGAATTCTATTGTCTAACACCGACTTCATTCGTCCGCTCTTTCCCCTTCGGAGTGGAAATTCAAATTTTTTGAGTGAATTTGCGTTCTTTCTTCAACCCAAACTTATTCGAATGAATATTTCTTCTCGATGAAACAACCGTTTACTTTGACATAATAATTTCTAGAACAACATTAATCTTTTTTTTCTCTTGTTTGAATTTCTATTTTTTGCCATCGCAATTTTGTGATTATTAACAGAGAGAGGTTAGGATTTCTCACTGAACCAAAATTAAAAAGGATACTGGGAGGATTCTTAGGATATGATTATAATTTATATAGATGTTAGTATTGAAATTGACAAGGATTCTTATAGGAATTTGACGTCAGGGTTTGTTGAAATTCTACCGGGATGAGAGATTTCGAAGGAGAGAAAACCAATTATTTCAAATGAGAAAGAGAAAAAATGGTTGACTTCCAATTTTACGGCATGCAGATTACGTATTATACGGTAGAAATTAATAATCAATTATACTATTCACCTAAAATATATTTAATATTTCCTAAAAACAAGATGAATCAAACCTAATTGAAGTTTGATAATAATGTGATAAAATGAAATATATCACGCTAGGTTGCACCGACACGGGAGTTGGACTCGTGACACGCTTATGACACGTAAATTATAACGTAAAACAGGACACGACACGACAAAATATCATATTTTGAAGTGTCCATGCATCATAGATATCACGTATTAATGAGACAAACAACGTGTGAATAAAAAGAATAATGTTAACCCAATGTAAAATTGAAATTATTAGGGAAAATTCCATGGATACATGATTTGGTTATTTTGATTCCATTTTTATCACCATAGTTAAAAGATACCTTGAATGCTTAACCATTATATAAAATATCTCGTTTTTACGTGATTATAATTTGTAGCCTATTTCGATACACTAATCAAACTTAATTATTCTTAGATATCACTCTTAATCATCCTTCCTATAATATCTCACTCATCCATAAATAACACAATTATCATTAAAAATATTCCCTGGTTATTCTCCAATAATATCTTATTCATCAAGAATATTGGTTTTTGATAATTAGAGTATCTCCAATGGGACAACGTGAATTCCTAATGACATGGCAAATACAATATTATTATTTAGAAATCGTCTCCAATGGTAAATGTGAACTGTGTAAAATACTTAATTATTATTGGTGGAAAGGAGAGAGAAATAAATAAATTAATATTAATGGATGAATAAATATGGTAAGTTGTTAAATAGACAATGTCTAGCACACCATCTAGATGTAGACGGTGTGCTAGACATTGTCTACATTTTTTCTTGCCACATAAGAATTTTGAGCTTATGTGGCAAAAAATTTACCACAATTCACATCTCATTGGAGATGCTCTTAATGTAATTATTCTCCTACAATATTTTATCAAGAATATTGATTCTTGATAATTAACGTAACAATAACTATGTTCTTTACACATTTTTTTTATTTTATTATTTACGTAACAGTAAATATATTTTTTACACACATGTTTGTTTATTTATATTTAATTAATTTTCATATATCTATCTTATACCATAATTTTTTTATTTGATTTTTTGTTGACTTATATTTATAACTTTAGATGAACCAAACCCGATTACTCAAAAATACAAAATCAACCCAACAACATCCACTTTACGAAATTATTTGAAAAATAAAAGTGCACAAGAATAAATAAAAAATAACTACAGAAAATAAACAAAAAATTAACTACAAATCAATCAAACAAAATATGAGACCTAATAGGCCTATAAATCAAACATCAACATAAATCATGTAGATAAAACTTATAACTAAATTACAAATCTACTATACATAAACTAAACATAAACATAAATAATCTTGCAAGTCAACTATACATAAACTAAATATCGACATAATTAATCTTAAGTCAAACATACATAAACAAAATATCAACATAAATAATATAGGTAAGGCCTATAACTAAATTATTAAACATGATTTGAAGACAACAAAACAACTGAGTAATTGCTATAAGACTGTTATGTGGTAATTTATACTATCAGCATTGGTCAGAATGATAATCTTCACTCAGAAAATTTTGGATGCAGAATTTGTAGAAGACGGCGACTCGTTCTTCGGTTGCCAGCAATCGAAGAGGAGTATCGAGCTTCCATTGCTGTATCGAAACCCCCACAAATAATTAACTCAATTTCTTAACTAATAACAAAATTAAAGGTCTTTGTGCGACATTACACATGCAGCAAGATGCTACCACAAAGCAACCAAGATTCTCAATTATAATATAAGTGTTCATTTTTTTAACTAATAACAAAACCAAAGGTCTTTTTGCGACATTACACATCAGCAAGACGCTACCACAAAGCAACCAGGATTCTCAATTATAATATCAGTATTATAAGGGCATTAGACATGAAAAAAATATGAATAACAATTAAACTATAGTTACAAGCAAAAACACCCTTAACCCTACTAACTCAATAAATTAAACGACATACCTCAACCAAATATTAGTATTCAACATCAACATATATTATGATGGCTAAAAACCATTGGCCAATAAAATAAAATAAATTACATAATAACCAAGAATAAACTATACATATATAAAATCCTTGCCAAAAATAGAAAAAATAAAATAAAATTAGATCTTAAATTTTTCCAAACACCCTAGTTGTAGTATGTGTTATCTATCGAGTAGAAATTAATGAATGGTTGCTTCTTTCCCAAACAAATAAGATACAATTATATCATAGAGGTACTTTTTTAAAGCCAAGTCCACATCCATAATAGTCTTCCCCTATGCACTAGGTATACTATGGTTCTTTACATATAAACCTGCAAACCATACAATTATATCATACTCATCGCTTTAAACACATATCCATTCCGTGTACACATTAAAGTCAATGATGAAACAATATGCTACAAGGATGAATGGAATGACATTCTTCCCAAGCAAGAAAAAGTTTATTGTTTAGTTCACAATAAAGTAATCAATACAAAAGTCCATCAATATGACCAAAAAGAAACTGAAAGTGTCTCTTAATAAACATAGAATAATTGCAAAAAAAAAAGGCTAAATAGCAATCGGTCATTCCACTTGTTACACCTTCCACAAATACCTCATTCATAAAAATTTTGTTATAAAAATGTAATTTGCACACTATGCATATGCTAATAATGAAAAAAAAAAAGACAAACAAGTAAGACATTAATTAAGAGTGGAAAGGAGTATGTTTACTCAAATACTAGTTTGAATACCCGCGTTTACGCGGACAAATATAGAAAATGCATAAAACTGTATAACTTATCAAAAAATATATATGAAGTTTATAAAGTTAATTATTAATACGAAAGATAAATAAATATTGTTTACTTTAAATTATGGAAAACTTGTATATTAACTGTATTATTCACAATAATATCACTTTCGTCACAACAAATAATCTTCAACCTTTTACAACTCTTAACTCGAGATACTTCGACATAAAACTGATAGTGACTGAACACTGCTCTTGGCAAGATAATTAATAATACTAAATTAAGATATAATTATCTTACGGTAATAACATAATTATTTTTGATGCCATGTATCAGTTGAACATTGTTACTCATTTAGATATGTCGTGTTCTTGATTTATAAAAATCTTATTTACATAATATGTAGCACTAAACTTAAAGAAAAAAAAACAATTTGATCTTATTACTCAGCAACAAAGTGCAAAATATTTAGCAAAAAATATTTACATAATCAGCATCATGTATCACAAGAAACTAATCTTAAAATTAATTATCACCTCAACTGTTTTTTTTTAAGGATTTCAAAATGAAAAAACATGACCAAATTAGAAATAAACTGTGTTCTCCAGTCTTATTCGTATAAAAATGGGGTGACCACCACCTCAATTCTCTTCAAGCCCATCAACACAAACATTGTGAGTCCAAAACTCTATGACTCAGCTGGGTTATCATCATCACTCAGCCGACCATTCTCGTTGCTAATGATCACTGGCCGACCGTTGACATCTGATCCATAAACATGGCCCATTTTGGAACATTTTGTCTCCAGATATATCGACAGGCAAACCCAGCTCCTCGTTAGCCTCAATAATGTCGCGCCCATCGTCCTGCAGATTGTAAGCACACAGTTTGTGGCCCAAACCGATTCCTCTTCCCTCGTGGCCACGTAGGTAGACAAAAATGCCCCTCCCAGCAGCTTTGATGTGCTGCATCGTGAGCACCAGCTGGTTCCCGCAGTCGCATCTGGCATACCCAAATATATCTCCTGTGAGGCATTTAGACTTGCCTTTGCAAGCAAAGAACGTGAGAAAAATTTTGTGTCGGTGAGGTGAGCATTGCATAGCCAAATTGTCTTGTTTTGGGCTAGTGTCCTTCCAGGCAACCTTACACAATTTCAATAAATGAACATGATTAGTTTCCTTCCTTTTTTTTTGGGTAAAAAAAATAATTATTCACAATAAGAATATATAATTATGAACACAATCGAATCTGGGACATTTCACTTCTTGAAAATAAAAGTAATTATTTAGTTGGCCCCATCAGGTAGGTGGCCAAGAATTCATGACCACATGCATACAGCAGACAACAAAAGAAATAGCAACAAATTTACATAATCATTTTTCTAATATTCGCAAACGACGTCGACAAATTAATAAGGACGCCAAACATGTCGCAACTTATTTTAGTAATTTTGTTTAAAAATTTATTTTGAAGCTATACATGTTTAATTTACCAGACTCAAATGCCACAAAATTATCATATGGTAAAACCGTAACACCTATCCACCAGAAACCAAAGCGAAAAAATAAAATTAATTGATTCATCGGAAATAAATATATAATAAATACCATTGGTCGATATTTAAGACGAACGACGTGCAAACCAAGAAACACCACTCCGCATCAGTGAGATCCTCGGAGGATAATGCAGCTGTATGCCTTTTAGCTTGAGGGTTCATTTTGCCGAGCGATAAAGACTCGTAAAGCTCTCTCAACTGATCACTCATTTGCAATCCCAGCTGACCGGCGTTCAATTCTACGGACTAAATCAGGAGATAAGCAATATAATAATACTAAGTTAGCATACTGTAAGCATGTGATAGCAATAAATTAGCATACTGTAAGCATATGATGGCAATAAATTATCATACTGCAAACATATGATGGTTATGTCACCATATTAGCATACTGTAAGCATATGATGGATATCTAATAAAATTAGCATACTGTAAGCATATGCTAGCAATAAATTAGCATATAAACTCAATCCACATTTTCGGATATCTCCTACAAACCACGATCAAATTTAATAAACTAAATCCACTAAACTAAATCCAAAGACAATCGAAGAGATGGCAGGACTGACGAAAATAGTAATCTCACAATAAATAAAAGACTTTAAAAGAAAATTATAATTTGAGAAATAAAGCTAATTATACCCAGCACACTGAATTCTATAGGTAGAAGAAAACAAAAGAAAGCCTACTGAAGTCCACCGAATGTTTTACTAAAGAAATTTCGTTATCACAAACAAATATTTCTTTATAGAATTTGCAAAAAAATTTCATTTTAAATGTAAAAAAGTCTTTTTTTTTCTTAAATAAACAATCAGTTATTATTAATGTAAAATGATAAAAATTCAATCAAAAAATCAGATAATTTATACTCAAAGAACTCTTTGTCTACTCATGCAAGTTAAATAATCTTAGATATAAATACAGGAACGGGCTCCCTACTCTGTGGATTCTGTAAGAGTAGGAAATATCTAAGTTTTGAATCACGAAATCCGAGTTTTACATCATCACCAATGATCTTCACTGCAGAATCGACAGCGGCATCGACTATAATTCGAGTTGCTTTAGCAAGACGACACATACTATCATCAACTTGTAGCAGTCCTCTCCATACTTGCTTAATATTCTCCTTTTCTTCTTCAACTGGATGAGTAGGAGCCACCATTCTAGTTTCTCGCTGAGGGAAAAGCACATGTCCATATTACTATTCATCATTATAACACACAAGTTTTAACTCTGGAAGAAATTCAGGGAGAAAATATACCTTCTCAAATGAACATTTTGAAAGCGGGGTGGCTGACGGCGACAAACTTTTGAGCAAATCGCAAATGACTCGGAGGTACCTTGGCAGCTGCATAGCATGTCGGTCAGGATGATTCAGTAGAGGCAGGAATTTCTTTCGTAACTCGAAGAATTTGAAGGCAGATTGCACTTTCATCCTCAGATTGGCTATCCCTTGATCAAGTTCTTCATCACTTATACCAAGCAAGTAATCAGGGGGAGATGGTCTGTCAAATTTAAAGGAGAGCTCGTCACTTCCAACCAATGCATCTATGTACACAACAACATAACCTCGTGCTGCGGATAAACACGGTCTCACATCTGCAACCAATGCTTCTTTGATAGCATTCCCGCCAGATAACTATCAAAGAGTATAAAGGGAAATCACAAGTCAGTGAACAGTTTACACCCAATTAAAAATTAATATCCCATCAAAGTAGATCATGGAGAAACAACTCCAAAGAATGGCCGAGACAGTTTTCACGGATCAATCCATTGGACTTCATATACAATTTTATTTATATATAAAATCATGGCCATTGTAAGTTTCAAGATAATAAAATTAAAACTAATAGCAACTAATAACTCGACTTCATAAATTCAACTTTTATGCATTTCTTACAAATGTATCAGCAATTCAAGAAATTCAACCAAAAAACTCAAACAATCATCTAAAATAGTACTTTAAAATTTTTTTGTTCAGTAGCAATAATACCAAATACGAAATTGATAAAATCTAAATAATAAACCACCAGTAAATCAAAATGATATTCAGATCTTACGAAGAAAAATGATTATCCAGATCTAAATCAAATGTTTGAAATTCGGCAATTGTCTTCAGTTAATTCAGTGTGTGTGTGTGAGAGAGACACCGACGGTTTGGGTCTTTTGCTATTTATGAAATCACAAAAACAGATCTTGCCGAAAAAAACTGAATCTATAATCAATATAAGAAAAATCACAAAAAATAATTATGTTCATAAACTGTCGTACCATTCGTAATTATGAAAAAATACATGAAAAAAAACCATCTCAGATGTCACGCTTCCATTGAAATCCCTCCGTCTTTTCACCAAAACCGAACTCCACCAAGCAGCCGCAATTGTATAATTGGTTTTATTGAAGGTATTTAAAAAAATCGAAGATGCACTTCATCCGAATCGAAAACAAAGAAAAAGAATTATGTACCAACTCTGAAAGAGAGAGAGGTAGCGGGAGAGAGAGGTAGAGCGGTTGGTAGGATAGCCCTATAAAATCTGATGATGAGAGGTGAGAGAGAGGGGCAGCGGGAGAGGTAGGTAGAGCGACGGCGAGAGAGATAATCTCAAACCCTAAAAAATCTATGTGCGTATTTTCACCGAGGTCTGACGGGATTATTTTTAATGAGGGTTAAACAAAATAAGAAAAAAAACTCTATTATATACCCTAGACCAAAAACTATAAAAAGGAAGTAAAAAATAGAGATTTTTTAGAAATTGACACATAAGATTTTTGATTAATAAGAAAAAAACATGTGTAAAATAGAGGCACAAGGAGTTGACACCTCATCAAGGTGTCAACAGAATTAACAAATAGGGGTTGATTCGTATATATAAGTTTTGAACAATTAGCTATCCACCACAATCCTTCTTCACTAGTATCTTGTTCTTGTTGGAATTCCTCGTCTTGGCCATCAGAACCGATAATTTTAAATGGAAGAAGAGGCTAGAGCTTATCAGTTTTTGAGATTCATGGATTTTTTAAGAAGAGAATTTTGAGAAGACGATGATTTTTGAGAGAAAATGCATTTTGAGGATATAAAGAGAGAGAATTGAAAAATGTAAGGTTTAATGGTAAAGGATAAGTAAAAAATATAATATTACTATCTTTAATTAGATTTAAATATTCTAAAATTAGCGTAGATTTCGTGGTAGAAAAATTAACTCATCACATAATATATAGCTATGAAAATGAGTATTCTTTTTAAAGAAGTCTAACCAAAGAAAATTTGTGGATTTTTAAAAAAAAATAGTACCTGGCATTTTCTCAAATTATTATGAAAAAGTAGTAACCAATGGATTAAAATAAACTATTGGCCCAAAATCGAAGCCCAGTTAACCTCAGCCATTATTTAAGCCCATTTGGCCCGTTCCCCGTTCTAAAACCCTAATTCCCCTTGCATATATAATTCCATTTCTTCACCTTCAGCCATCTAATCGCACACTTCACGCACTCACACAGAACCCAAACACCACAAAAATGCCGGCGGGGCACGGTCTGCGGTCGCGCACCAGGGATCTCTTTGCCCGTCCGTTCAGGAAGAAGGGTCCGACCCATTTGACGACCTATCTCCGGACCTTCAAAACCGGTGATTACGTTGATGTCAAGGTTAACGGGTCGATCCACAAGGGTATGCCCCACAAGTTCTACCATGGACGCACTGGTCGGGTCTGGAACGTCACCAAGCGCGCTATTGGAGTTGAAGTCAATAAGCAGGTAGCAATGTTTTTTCATACGATCTGTTACGTCTCCTCGTTTTTGTACGCGTTTTGTTTGTTTTAATTTTGTATATGTATTTTCAGATTAATGAATATATTCGATACTCGTTGATGTTCAAAATGAAATGATTCCTATGTTACTTTGTATTATGATTAACTTATCTGCTGGTTGAAAAATACATAGGATAATGTGTTTTTGGTTTTAGTTAGACGTCAATCTTGGTTTATACGGAATTTTATGTTTAGCAATTAGCTGTGGCTGTGATTCTGTTGAAGTGTCTGGGGATTTTAGTGGAAGTTAAATGGATTTTTGTTAAAGTAATAGTGCTCATGAATTTTTGTTGTTAAATTAGGTATTTAGTTTTACCACATAACAGGCTAGTTGATTCTTGTAATATTGGTGTTAGTTGATTGATTGTGGGATTTATGTTATTACTCGTGATGCAGTTGGAAATTTAATTAACTTAATGTCATAATTATATGGATATTTAAACAGACAAAAGTATGCTTCTCAGTTTTATTGTGCTGTGTGTTTTGAAATTTGTGTCATGGGTGGTGGTTGTACAATTTAGTATTTTGATATGAATTTCTTGATTTTTAATCATTAAATAAATTTTTGTGCACGATATTTTCTTGTTTTAATTTTCAGTTTTAAGTCTATGATGACAAAATCTAAGGCTTGTTTCTCAAACATTCGCAGTGGCCGCCTGATAGCTTTCGCCTTCGCCAGGCTTGAGAGCTTATGCTGCTTTTATCATTCCTTGGATGTCTGAGACTTTTTAACTATTCAATAACCTTGTCATTTTGTTGTGTGAATTGCAATTTTAAAACTCTTGATTTTTTTAATATCAAAAGTTCAAGATTAAATGAATTTTTGTTTTCGTGATTGTTCTAGTGAATGTGTGTAGTTTATTTAATTAATTTATCACGTAATGGTCCAGTTTGGATTATCTTGAATTTTGGTATTATTTAAATAATTAAGGGTGTACAGTTATGTGGATGGTATCAGTGAGACAAATTTGCCTCTCATTTTCATTTTTCTGTGCATTTAAAATTTTTCATTATTTGTGATGGTTGTACAATTGAGTATTTTGACACTATTTGGTGTTGTTAATTTATTTTTCTTAAACCAAAATGGTCTTTTTGTGGATGATATTTTAGTATCTTAATTTCAGTCTAATACTGTGTCTATGATGACAAAATCTAAGGCTTGTTTCTCAAACATTCGCAGTGGCCGCCTGATAGCTTTCGCCTTCGCCAGGCTTGAGAGCTTATGCTGCTTCTATCCTTCCTTGGATGTCTGAGACTTTATATGCTTAAAACTATTAAAATAAACTTCATTGTCATTTTTATAAAGTTGTGATTTGAAATGTTTTTGTATTTTATTTTATTATAATTCATGCTGCAATAACTATTTAATCGTAAAAGGATAATATTTTTGTGCAATATTTGCTAAACTGTGTCGTGTCATTGTCGTTACGAATACAGGTTGGTAACAGAATCATAAGGAAGAGGCTTCATGTTCGTATCGAACACGTTCAGCCGTCACGCTGCCATGAGGAGATCATTGAGAGGATCAAGAAGAACGATAAGTTGAAAGCTGAGGCTAAGGCACAAGGTAAAATTATTAGCACCAAGAGACAGCCAGAGGGACCAAAGCCCGGGTTTATGGTCGACGGGACGACAATTGAAACCGTCACTCCGATACCGTACGACGTCGTCAACGATCTCAAGGGTGGTTACTAAGGGCTTTTTTTTTTTTTTAAATTTTGTGCCTTTTTTTTTGGATATTGTTGCATCAGACTACTTGTTGGTTGTTGTCTTTTTCCTTTTTCCCGTTTGCTGGACTAGGAATTGGGAAGTGATATTCTAGGTTGATTTTGCAGTTTAATGAGATATCTGACTGATTTTATATATTGGAGCTTTTGTTTAATTTCTAAATGAAGATTTATGTGATGTCAATTAATATTATTATCCTAAGGAAGTTTAGTACCTTTGGCATTAAATATTTGAACCGAAATTTGGTTAAATGTGATGTAAAGATTGTTGTTTGTTGGTTGAATATAGAAAGCGATTCTTTGTATAAAGTTTGGGTACACGGAATTGGTTTTGTCGCATTACGAATATATCACATTTTGATTGAAACCATTGAGCAAAGTTTTTATGTGATCATACTAATCTACCATCTACGTGATTCTGGTACAATACAAATGTGGGTTTACTTGATTCTGTTAAGCTAAAGGTTTGAATTGGGTTGATATAATTGTATCCGAACAATTTTATAATCGTAATTTAAAGAACATTGCTTCCAACACTCAAGTTCTGAGGAAATTCAAGTTTAATAGCGTATAAAGCATTGTTCTAAAAATCAGCCTCCCTCCATCGCCTACGATTTGCTCTAGGTGGGTGAATTAGGCACATGGGCATAAAATCGTCGCTCAGGCGGGTGAATGAGGCACCTGGGCTTAAAATCGTTGCTCAAGACGCCGATTATTTATTTTTCTCAATTTGATGTTTGGTGTATTTATTTGTAATTGAAGATAATACAAAAATTTGAGAAATTGATCAATTTTATTGTTAGAAGTTAGAATTACTTAATAACGTAGATAACATGTTTGATGAATGTTCATGACAAGAACCATATGGAAAACAAAGTCACTCTATTTATATTTGAGGGGTTTTATTGTTAGAAGTTAGAATTATTTAATAATGTAGATAACATGTTTGATGAATGTTCATGGCAAGAACTTTGAGAAATACTTCCGTCTCACAATTTAGAAATTTTCACGTCCCATTCCATCTGTCATATTTACATATTTACATTTCAAGAGGTAATCATTGTTACTTTTTTTTTACTTTATTAATAAGAATTATATGTTATTTTACTTATTTTTACCCCTACTTTTATTATTTTATACTTTTAGTTATGTAAACAAAAAATATATTATGGTCATTTGTTACCTATAATTATAACATCAATCATCTTTATTAATCTCCGTAAAATGGTCAATTGCGACAGATAGAATGACACAGAGGTAGTATAAGAAAAATTGATTTTTGTTGATGATAAGTTTATATTATGCACTATGATTGTAATTTTATTGTCATATAGTTATGTTTTAACTTATTATTCAATATTAATATAATATTTAAATAAAATATAATATTTACTTTAAATTTTAGTTACATTTAGGCCTCTAATCACTAAGTGTTGGTCTGCGGCTTAGTAATCGCCTAATAATTTTTTGAACCATGTTATAAGTAATACGTCAAATATATGAATAGTCTGAAAATTAAAGAGCTAAGAAAATAATTATCGCATTAAACTTCAGTATTCAAGCACTTATTCACAATTTAAGATGGAGTTTAAACATGGAGAGAACACATGGACGGACTCGAATTCGAGCTCATATATGCACTATCTTTATTGTGCTTAAAAAAAAAAGAAAAAAAGAGAAAATATAAAAATTATTAAAGAAGCAATTAAAAAAAAAAAGAAAAATTGCCATGAAAGAGACGGACCCACACTAGCACTACGCGTCGATTTGGACAATTACAAACCAGATCAGATTTCCAGATATCCTCCCCTTATCTTCTTCTTCCTTTTCTGTCTCTAATCTCCCAATTCATGCATCCCTAAAAAAAGTTCTACCATAGAACTGACTGCTTGAGAGAGTCAGTCAACGAGTATCAATTTTTTGGAGGGGTGGCAAAAAATAAAAATGGCGTGCATTTATAGCAGCTCAGTATCATCAATCTCTGCAAAATTGAATTTCGCCCCTCTCTCTAATCATAAACCCAGATTCTTTTGCTCTCTCGGAGGTAATTTTTTTCCCTCTTGTTGAATTGAAGAAATTAATTTTGCCGTGATTGATTTTAATTTAATTTCTGGTAGTGAAATGATTGATATCTTTTATTTCTTCGCGAATTACTTGCTTATAGGCATGTCAAAGTTGACGATTTGATTTTAATGGGAAATGTATTGGTGAGTGCCTATGGGTGACAAAATTCATGCCGATGAACTGTTTGTTGAAATGTCTTGAATTGAACTTATTGTTTAGTTATTCTGGGGTTGAATTTCATCTAATCCCTTTTGAGACACATAACTTGTTAGTCTTGTATGCTTCGTTCTAAATATTTATAGTTAATAAACGAGCTGGCCGTTTGCAAAATTTGTGCTTCGTGTTGCAGGGGCTGTTGCGGAGCCAAAAGCTGTAAATGCCACCGAGCCTTTGTTACTTAACGCCGCACGGGGCAAAGAAGTAGAGAGACCCCCGGTTTGGCTTATGAGACAAGCAGGGAGGTACATGAAGGCAGGTTTATTTCAACTCGTTTTTTTTAATAATAAATAAAATCAATAATTTGAATTATATGTCAAAGTACAAAATACTTGTGATTATTTAACTTGATTACAAAACTTATTAATTGCATCTAGAATTATGTTAGTTCATTTTGTCTATATTATTTATATAAAATAATAATAATAATAATAATAATTATTATTATTATTCATACTGAGCCTGCATTTGTTTTAACTGCTTTCAACAGAGTTACCAAACCCTGTGTGAAAAACATCCGTCCTTCCGGGAAAGATCGGAAAATGTTGATCTTGTGGTGGAAATTTCAATTCAGCAGTGGAAAGTGTTTAAACCCGATGGCGTAAGATATATATATATATATATATATATATATATATATATATATATATATATATATATATATATGTTTGGTTTTATTTTATAACCTCAAGTAATTCATTTCACTTTAAGTGATCTGGTTAATTTAATTGCAAAATTTTAAAATTTCAGGTTATCTTGTTCTCTGATATTCTTACCCCTTTGTCCGGTATGAACATACCTTTCGACATTGTCAAAGGTAAGGGCCCCATCATATTCGATCCGATTCGGACAGCTGGCGATGTTGAGAAAGTGAGAGAATTCACTCCCGACGAGTCGGTTCCGTATGTTGGTGAAGCTTTAACGATCTTGCGCAAAGAGGTCCCACCTTATATTGTTCTGCTGTTATTTTCATTTTTATTTATTTAAGCGAGAATTGGCCTTGCATCTTTTTGGTTTGATGCATGTGTGACAAATGACTTTTTTTACCCCACACAATTAGCAAAAAAAACAAACAAACATACAAACAAAACAAAAAAAAAAAGTCGCCAATACTAAAAAAAAATAAAATAAAAATATTTTTGGTCGCCTAGGCCTGATTTTTGGTCGAGTCGGAAAGGATAAAGTTTACAATTTACTAAATTGTTCTGTATTGCCACCTTTATTGGATTTTGTTTCGTCGACTCATTTTATGCTCATCAGGTAAACAATGAAGCAGCATTGCTCGGTTTTGTTGGGGCTCCTTTTACCCTGGCTTCTTATGTGGTTGAAGGAGGTTCCTCGAAGCACTTCTCGAAAATAAAGAGATTGGCTTTTTCGGAGCCCAAGGTAACTTGTACTGCTAAATTTATCGAGCATCAGCTTATATATTTGTAAACAAATTTTATGTTTTCAAATATGTTCTATGCTGAGAAAGTGTCTATGGGAGTGTTTGCAATCACTATAAAGAAAAATATTGATTTTAAGCTTTTGGTTGAACAAAGTAGTTTTTAGTGTTCTCAAAACCAACTCTAATTCTCGTGATAATTGCACTTGTGGTCCCACATGATTGAGTTCTTGTCACTTTTTGGTCTCAATATTTGCAATTTTTAGCCCGAACATTAAAAATTGAGCAAGGAATGTCCCATAAGAATCAATTCTTGCATTTTTATCCCAACAGTGTCAATGAAGACTAAAAATGCATAAAAACTTCTTCTGGGACCAAAAGTGCAATAAAAACCTTCCAGTGGGACCAAAAGTGAATAATGGGAAAGTGCAATTTCTTAATATAATCAGGATCTAAAATTCATTGGGCGGGGTGCTTTAGATTTATTTTTTGTTCTGCTTCTAGTTCTCGACTTTTATGAACAAAGAATCACCTTTTCAACTTATTAATCACATATCGTCTTTTAACTTATTGAATCCTTAACTTAAAACTTTTCATTTTACTGCGTAAAATAATTTCATCATTTATTATTGCAACTTTAGGTCCTTCATGCACTACTTCAGAAATTCACTACCTCCATGGCCAAGTACATTCAGTACCAAGCCGATAAAGGAGCCCAAGCCGTTCAGATTTTCGACTCGTGGGCCACTGAACTCAGCCCGGTCGATTTCGAAGAGTTTAGTCTTCCTTACCTGAAACAAATTGTCGATACTGTAAAACGGACCCACCCAACTCTCCCTCTTATACTCTACGCAAGTGGGTCCGGGGGATTAATCGAGAGACTACCCTTGACGGGTGTCGATGTTGTTAGCTTGGATTGGACGGTAGATATGGCTGAAGGTAGAAAACGACTCGGCCCGAATGTTGCTGTGCAGGGTAATGTGGACCCCGGTGTTCTTTTTGGTTCGAAAGAGTTTATTACCGAGAGGATTAAGGATACTGTTAGAAAAGCTGGGGAAGGGAAACATATTTTGAATCTTGGACATGGGATTGTTGTGGGTACGCCTGAAGAAAATGTTGCTCATTTTTTTGAGGTTGCTAAGGGGCTTAGGTATTAGATTTTGAATTTTAAGGATAGGAAATAACTGAGCATGTTGTTTGTAGCATTAATTTGTCCATTCTTCAGGCAGGCCGCTTTTGTTGTGTGAGGTGTAAGCTGCAAGATGAAAACAATTTTTATTTGGCTAATTTTTTGTAATGTATTTGTATCTTCTAGTTAATTTATGTATGCAAATAATGTTACTGATATTGCGTCTTAGGAGTAATAATAATTATGGGGGAAAAAAAAATACTTCCAACAACAAGAGGTTGGATTTTATAACATGAAATTGTGTGTATTTTATAGATTTTTAGTATAAAAAGTTGGAATTTTCAAATATAAAAGTAATGGATTCATATAGAATTATTGTAACCTCTTTTTATTAGAGAAGAATTATCACACTTCCGATGTAGAGATGCCCACCGTTTCGGGGCAAACCGTTGGGAAAATTGTTGACCACGGTTTGAATCGAAATGAAACCGAAACCGCTATTAAGGCGGTCCGGTTCCGGTTCCACCTTTTCCAATTGTAAATCGACGTTTAAAACCACTGGTTTGAGAATAATAATAAAAAATTTGGTCGGTTCAAACTGGCGATTTTAACCGGTCAATATGTATCCGTTGGACACGATCAACGTCTGGTTTGAAATCAACGGTCAAGATCAAGTGAACGTTGATGATCAACGATCGAGATCCGTTGATCAAACCACCGTTTTGAACTAAAATCGGCCGGTTTGGTCCCAAACCGGCGGTTCTCCCGCCTTTTTTTTCACTCCTATAAATACCCCTTATTCCCAACTCATTTCTCTCATACAAATCTATCGTCTTCTATAATCTCTCTATTTTACATTGTCCCTCTTTGCAAATTTAGTGATTTACTAAGTTTATTTAATTATCAAACCTTCTTAATCCTAAACTTTATTAAGTTTAGTGTTATAGTTCCAAATATATTTCTTACTTTCTAGTTATAATCCTAAATTTATAATCCTACTACTACTCTTTCTTATATTTTTTTTGTATTAATCTTATATAAAAAAAGGACAAGCCGTGGAGGTTCTTCTCGTTCTCGTCGAGCCGATAAGGGAAAGAGTATAGCACTCGATGACGACGTCAATGTCCATCCCTTCGACTTATCACAAGGCAACACTTCTTCGGTTGGTGACTACAATCCAAATCCCATCGACGGAGATTGGAGTGATACCGACATTGATTAAACTTATCGAGTCGCCGCTGCCTTTATCGATGAATAAATGCCTATGCCCGGTCAAGAGGAGGTGGAGCACGATGATTTGCCTCCAAGAAACCCAACCCGAGAAACTCGTTCTCGGGCAACAACGGAGTTAAAATCTGACATTTTGCAAGAAACATTTTCAAAAAATCGAGATCCCGCCACCCGCAAACGAGCCACCTCCGGAAGATGGCAAAAAATGAAATAGGAGGTACCGTGTCACTTACAACTATTGTTCATCATCTTACCAATTCCCAAAAAGAGGAGGATATGGGAATATGCGCAACCATCTCAACAACAAACACTCCGACATAGTTGGTATCGATAAAACTCAAACGCAACTACAAGGAGGATAGGTAAGTACGAACTCCTTTTCTTTATTTACATATCACTACAAAAAAATCCGGCAGTAATGGCGGATTTCCTGACGGCCAAAAGGCCGCCAGGAATGCTGACGGGTATGCTGGCGGAAACATATACTGGCGGTTTTGCTGGCGGGCTTGGCCGCCAGTATATATTCCCGTCAGCATGCCCTCAGGGGTGAGGCGGGAATTAATCCTTTAATTAAATTAATTACTGGCGGGAAATCCTGGCGGCCAAATCCGACAGTAAATACTGGCGGGTTACCCGACAGTAAATACTGGCGGGTAACCCGCCAGTAATGCTGACGGGTTACACCCCGATAGGAATACTGGCGGGCATTATTTCCTGGCGGCACAAGCCGTCAACGA
>BMAC01000128.1:756927-774427 GCA_014905375.1 Phtheirospermum japonicum
CGCAGGATATATTTTGATTTAAAAAAAAATAAAAAAAAATATGCTGGCGGCCATGAGTTTTTTAATTAAAAAAAAAATAAAAAATATACGCTGACGGCCAAGACCGTCAGCGTTTAAGTGTAATCCTGACGGCCTTGGCCGTCAGGATTGTAACCTAAAATCGGGCCTCCCCCCTCCCCCGCCTCACTTTCTTTCTCTCCTTTCTCTCTCTTTTTTCTCTCCTCTCCCCCGCAGCATCGCCGCCCGCTCCGCTCCGCTCGCCGCCGCCGCCGCTCCATTCCGAAGCCCAGCCCGCCTGCCAACCACCACCGCCTGCCTCCACCGACGCGAACGCCGTAGCCGACCCAGCCCACCTCCAACCGCCGGCATTCCTGGCAGGTTACAATTTCCGTCAGGATGCTACAATCCTGACCGCAAATATACTGGCGGCCATAATCCGTCAGGAGGCCGTCAGTATTTGATATACTGACGGAATCCTGACGGATTTGGCCGTCAGGATTGCCAGATTTTTTTGTAGTGTATTCCGACGCTACTCATAGAAAGGAATTAGCGAAATTTGTTTCTTTTAGATCTCTTCCTTTAAACTTTGCCAATTATGATTTATAAAGTTCACCCAACTTTCTTTTAATCCCTCGAGTATGAGAGTCTCACGCTCTACCCTTACTCGTGATATTAAAAAGGTTGTTGGTGAATATAAGTTAAACTTATGTGATGAATTCCCTAGTTTACCAAATAAAGTTTCGATTTGCTCAGATGTATGGAGTGATCATTGGGAACGAAACTCTTACATGGGTGTTACATGTCATTGGGTTGATAATTCATGAACTTTACAAAAACGTTTGCTGGCATATAGAGATTTTAAACCTTCTCACAATGCACATAATATTTGTCAATTAACTCATTTGATTTATCAAGAGTATGGTCTAGTTGAAAAAATATTTTCTATTTTATTTGACAATGCAACTCCTAATACAACGAGTGTTAATGAGCTTATTAGTATTTGTAAACCATCTATTGGTGACTTGTTTTTTATATTAGATGCATATGCCATATTTTGAATTTGTGTGTTTAAGATGGTTTCAATGTTTTGAAAAATGAATTTTCTCCCATTAAAGCGGTGGTCAAGTGTATTCATAGAAATAAATCTTTGCAATGAAAATGGGTGAGAGTTTGTAAGGAAAATGGCTTTGAAGTAAAATTTCTTTCAACCGATGTGCCTACTCGTTGGAACTCCACATATAAATTATTGAAAGATAATATTCGTATAGAGAGGTTTTGTGTTCGTTTTTTGGCCAACAAGAAACTGGAATTATGATATATACAAACCAATGGTCTACATGTAATTATTTAATAAAACTTTTAAAGGTGTTTAATGATGCTACTAATTTATTTTTCGGTGTTTATTATTATACTTCTCAATTTGTTGTTGAATATTGTGTTAAAATTGCATTCATCTTTAAGGAGTGCATGAAAAATGAACGGTTGGAAGAATGTGTTGTTTCTATGAAACGAAAATAGTTGTAGTACTTTTATTACATTCCAAATATAATTTTAGTTGCTACTATTATTAGATCCTAATAATAGAGAAAGTGGTTTAGAATTTTATCTTAACAATTATTATGATGCTTTATTGCCATATGAAGAGTTTGAATCATTCCATTGAAAATATTATTCAAAATGTGAAAAATTCTTTATTTGATATATTTAAAGAATATAGTATAAATCTTGGTGGTCCTCTTCCTATGAGTACTTCTGGACGACAAACTTCTACTATAAGTGGTAATCCTAGTAGAAGTGGTTACTACGACGATGAAATTGAGGAATTTAAGGATTTCTTGAAACAAAAACAATCACGAATGGGGCGTTCGGGTTACTTTCGGTTCTAACCCTTATCAAGAACTTGAAGCTTATCTAACAACGACTTTTGACTATGGAACGTTGGGGAAAATGAAGCCGACAACGAGTTTGATATTTTGAATTGGTGGGTATCGAAGAAATCACTTTATCTCGTTGTTAACATCGTTGCGAGGGAGATATTGGTCGTTCTCGTATCAACCATTTTAGTCGAACAAGCATTCAGTGAAGGGGGGTACATGCTGGACGAGCGGAGGTCCAACCTTAGACCTCACAATCTCGAGTACCAAATATTATTGCATGATTGGGTAAACGCCGATCGATGGAAATAAAAGAACGTTCTTAGTGAAGATGGAGAGAGCGAGACGTATTATGATACGGGATCTAGCAACGAGTCGGTAAATTGATGAGTATGGTACCCCCCGCACCACCCCACCCCCGTACCACCGCTTCCGATTCCTAAGGTAAGTGAGAACTACTAGAACTTTGATTCACAAGGTAAGGGATACGTAGACAACTATTTTCAATTACTTGAAATTAAAATTTTAAATTTTAAATTTTAACTTCAAATATTTGAAAATAGTTCAAGTCCAATTTCTTTTTATTTTTTTTTTTGAATTTATTAAAAATATTATTTATATTTTCTCACTTAACTTCAAAATTTCAAAGTTCTTCTGATATATATATATATATATATTTAATTTTAATTTCAAATATATTAAATGGTTCAATTTCACATTTTTTTAATAAATTCAAAATTTCAAAATATTTGTTCTATTTTCTCACTAACTTCAAAATTTCAAAATTCTTCTATTATAACTTTTTTTTTTAATTTTAACTTCAAATATTTTAAATGGTTTAATTTAATTTTTTTAAATAAATTCAAGATTTGAAAGTATTAGTTCTGTTTTCTCATTTGGTCTCATATATTTAAAAAAAATAATATATTAAAGATAAAAAATTTTAATTTCAAAATTCTCAGATGTTCTAATTAAAAATTCTTATTTTAATTTGAAATATTTTAAATAGTAGTTCTAGTTTAATTTCTTTTTAATGGTTTTGAATTAAGTCAAATTGTTATTTACTTCTATTTTCTCATTTATTTAATTATATTTCTTAATAAGATAAAAATAAATAAACATAAGAAAAAAATCCAAAAAATACGAACTTTTAATGTTTAAAAAGGAAAAAAAAAACCAGGCCAAACCGAACCTGAACTGAACCGTGAACCGGCGATTTGCAAACCGCTAGAAACCGACCGATTTTATTCGTTTTCGGTTCGAGATTTCTGTCGAAACTGAACCGGCGATTCGAACCGTATGAACATGTCTATTCCGATGGTATCCAATAATTAATTGGGGCAACTGGCCAAATACTCTTTCGTTAAATACTTTGAGTAATGATTTAAATTGTCATTTAGTACATTATGAAATATACAAAAAAAAAAAGACTATTTATAATATATGGCATTCTAGATTAGGTCACTCTGGTCAAGATGTAATTGATAAGACATTGAAAAGCTGTAATATTCCTTATAACAACAATAATAAATTTTTTATCTTTATGTTCCTCTTGTATGTTGGCAAAAAGTCACAAACTTCCTTTTCCAAACTCTCAACCTCTTGAACTCATTCACTCTGACCCATGGGGACCAACACCCATAAAATCATCAAATGGTTTCCTTTACTTTGTTAAACTCATTGATCATTTCAGTAGGTTTACATGGATTTATCTCTTGAAATCCAAATCAGAGGTTTCGAATGCCTTTGTCCATTTTAAAAACCTTGTTGAATATCAACTAAATTCCAAAATAAAAAACTTTCAATCATATGGTGGTACCGAGTACAAACCTCTTGCTAAAATTTATCAAGACCATGGTATAAATCACAGGATATCGTGTCCTCATACACCAGAACAGAATGGTGTGTCTGAAAGAAAACACATACATCTTGTTGAGATGGGGCTGTCTTTGCTTACACACTAAAACCTACCTCTCAGGTTTTGGGATGATGCCTTCACCACTTATGCTTACATTATCAACAGAATTCCCTGCAAAACAAATCTTTATAAAACCCCTCTTGAGTATCTCTTCAATCGGCGACCTGATTACAACTTTCTTAAAGTTTTTGGTTGCCTCTACTATCCTAATATCAAATACTATAATTCCCCAAAACTTCAATATAGGTTGGTCCCAAGTACCTTTCTTGGTTATAACACTCAATAAAAAGGATACAAAGTTCTATTACTTTCTGGGAAGGTAATAGTGTTCAGTGAGCATGTGTTTCCATACAAGTTTAAATAGGTCGCCAACTCTCCATACTTCACCTTGTCCCCTTTTCCATCTATCATATAACCACCTCAATATCGTGCCTTTCCCATCTCACCTTCTAAAACAGACACACCATAAACACCTCTGAATAATGCTCCCACATCTCCAGTCACATTGTCTGATCAAACTCCTCCCTCACATCAACCACCTCGGCATGCTTAATCCAACACTCCTCAAAGCTCTAACACTACGGTTCCCCTTATTGTTCAACTGCCAACCCTTTCTAATGATCACTCTGGTCCTCCCCCACCATGTCAACCTCAGAATTCACATCCTATGCTTACCAGGTCTAAAGCTGGTATACACAAGCCCAAAATACTCTCTGCAGAAGTAAAAAATGAGGATGATGAACCTTTGACTTCTCATCAAGCTCTTAAGATCGGATCTTAGAAACAGGCTATGCAAGATGAATACACTTCACTGAACAACAATCACACTTGGACTTTGGTTCCAGCACCTCAGGGGAGAAATGTAATTGGTTGCAGATGGGTGTTTAAGACCAAGAGAAACACTGATTGTTTAGTTGCTAGACACAAAGAAAGATTAGTTGCTCAAGGTTTCTCTCAGCGAGCTGGTTTTGATTTCTCTGAAACCTTCAGTACAGTTGTCAAGCCAACAATAATAAGGATAATCTTAAGCATTGCTGTTTCTTATGGATGGGATGGTAAACATCTTGATATTAATAATGCATTCCTGCATGGAGATTTATAGGAAGTGATTTATATGAAACAACCTTCCGACTTCGAACAACAGAGAGACAAACAGCTTGTCTGCAGACTCACCAAGGTTATTTATGGGCTTAAACAGGGCTCTAGAGCATGGTTTGACAAGATTCAAGGAATACTTCAAGGTCTTGGATTCACAGGTTCAAGATCTGATGCTCCTCTTTTTTATAGGTTGAAGAATGGGTCAAGAATTTATCTCCTCATCTATGTAGATGACATACAAATTACAGGGAGCACCGAGAACGAGGTCTCTTCAGTTATTACCAATTTGAAGAAGGTTTTGTCACTGAAAGAACTGGGCAGTGTTGAACAGTTTTTGGGAATCCATCTTACCACATCTGCTAATGAAATGAATCTAAGTCAGGGACAGTACATTAGAGAGCTTCTCAAGCGAGTTAATATGCTGTCATCTAAGCCGGTTCCTACTCCAATGATTACTTCCAACAACCTGTCCAGATTCAAGGAGAGCAGCACAGGCATAAAACATACTCTTTACAGAAGTCCGGTCAGAGGTCTACAATATGTCACTATTACGAGACCTGAAATTTCTTTCAGTGTTAACAAGGTTAGTCAGTTCATGGCTAATCCTTTAAACACGAGCTGGATAGCACTAAAACAAATCCTGAGATACTTGGCAGGCACCATTGGTCATGGACTAAGAATAACGAGAGCTCTAAACTTCAATTTGACTGATTTTTCTGACTCTAATTGGGCTACCGACCTTGATGATAGAAAGTCTATTAGTGGTTCCTGTGTATATCTTGGAAATAATCTTGTGTCATGGAGTTCGAAGAAGCAAGGCTTTGTATTAAGGTCGAGCACTGAGGCAGAGTACATGAGTTTAGCAAACACCGCTGCAGAGATGACATGGATATGATATCTGCTTAAAGAATTGAAAGTTGGATCAGTTCGCACGCCTGCCATTTGGGTGGATAATTTGAGCACGATTGCTCTGGCCTCAAACCCAGTCTTACATTCAAGAACTAAGCACATTGAACTTGATCTTCATTTTGTTAGAGACAAGATTCTTTCACAATAGCTGGCAGTGCAACATGTTCCTTATTCACAACAAATAGCTTATATTCTAACAAAACCTTTAAACGAACAATTTTTCACCAAGACCAGAGACAGATTGAGAATTATGCCTAAGAGCTCGTTCGAATTGAGGGACAGTGTTAAACGACAGTACAAGTTGCAGCGACCTGATGGATTCAGGTCTCATGATCGCAGACCTATTTGGCGACCTGATATCTTCAGGTCGCATGAGTGCTGACATGATAGGTTTAGGTCGATTGTGTGCCGACCTGACAGGTCTCAATACGAGAGGTCTGCATGGAGCCTACACCACGTCGGATGATATTAGACCTAGATCCGTACAGTCCTATCTGCTACACCTGTCAAATTGTACTGTAGCATTATTGACCGCACGATCATAACTAGCCGTTGTCAGATGTGCTGTAGCATCTCAGACCACAGGATCTAGAGCAACCTTAGTCTGTTTATGTTGCTATACTAGTTGTGTATTTCATTGATGTAATGCGTGAAGAGATTGCAGAAATTGCATAGTACATTCTCCTCAACTCGCCTTTACATATATTAATCTTACTATAGCTCGCCACGAGCTCGTTGCTTTTCTTTCAAAGATCCAAATACTGAGTGTTATTTGAAAATCACGAAATTCTATATCGGAGGGATTGCAATTCTATCAAATTTATATTATTTCCAATTGGGAAACGAGACTTAAATTTGTGGCATTGATAGAATTCAAGATTAAGGGTTGATAGTCAACATAGAATTTTAAATTTTAAAAATGAATCTAATTGCATTTGGAAATTAGTTATACCACATGCTATTTCCATCCATCAAATATATCCGATTGCATTTTAATATTATTGGAAAAATGGACATTGAAATCAGATGGTGATTATTTTTATGTGATACATAATTATTTTTATTTTATGTGTCAATTTCATCACTTTCAACATTGTTGAATTGGAGATCCTCATGTTGCAATCATGATACTATAATTATTTCCGAAATCTTAACTCCAAATTTTATTAAATCCCACAAAAACTAACCATTTAAGGATATGTACAAGAATCGACACGATATTGGAAAACATGGAATGATATGGATTTTTAAAACCCACCGAATTCTCTATTCAAGGCAATGCAATTCTATAAAATTCATATAACTTCCTATTGAGTGACACATATTTGTGGAATTTAAAAAGTGCAATTTCAAATTTGAAACTCAATCCAATTCCATTTGGTAAATTATCTCCACATCTTCTTTCCATCCAACCGCATACAGTTCTCACTATAAATAAATTGCAAAAACTACTACACAACCTTAATTTGCTTCTTCAATTAATCCACACATATATATCAAAAATAATTATAGTGAAGATGATGACTAGCAAAGCAATATTATGTTTCACCTTTTCAGTCGTCTTGCTTGGCAACATGCTCGTCTCATCCGAAGCAAAGTTTTTTGAGAAGGTAAGGGTCTTAGTGCAAAACCACATTCCTAACGAAAATATCACGATTCATTGTTGGTCGTGGGAAGACGATTTAAAAACACATCAACTTTCTTATGACGCCATGGTCTCGTGGCATTTCAGGGTGGATCTTTTTTCCACGACAAAGTTTTATTGCGACTTTACGACCAAACATGGTTCCGGGAACTATGGTGTTTATAGTAAAACGCGGGCCAAGATTTGTCATAACTATTGTTTCTGGAGGATAACAAAAGATGGGCCATGTTTGCTGGTGAAGAATGAAGAGGAGGATGCTTATTGCCAAGATTGGAAGCACCCTGCTACTAACTCCTAATTAGTTACTAAACTTGTATACGACAATTAATCACTGGGTAATAAAGAAGAGATGATCATTTTTATTTTTTGCATTGTTGGATATTATTATAATCCAGTTCTAATAAGACAATTTTTCTTTCTTTGGAAGTTTGTTCTTCTTTCTATTATTATTGTAATTAAATCTCCTATCCAAACCCAACAACGGTCGTCTACTCTTAATTTTCAACTATTGAAAGAGAAAAAAAAACACACACTTCTAAAGGTAAAAGAGGATTAAAAAAATATTTGAGTGGAAATATCCCACTCTAAACTTAAATCTGTCGCATACAATGACATAATTCCATTTGAACCCGCCCCTATAATAATAATAATAATAATAATAATAATAATAGTAATAATAAATCTTACTTGATACCAAAATATTGTTATGTATTTTTTTTAACACAACAATGGAGAAATTCTTACACAATGATAGCAAAAATCTCTAATTTCATTTCAAAAATTCTTTACTTAATGTCTGAAACGGTGAGAGAATTTCTTGGTTTATGTCCAAAAAGCAAGAAAATTAAAAAACAATAATAATAATAATGATGTGTCCAAAAGATTTGATCATCAAGAACCAAATTTAACCGTCGCAAACTTTCTCCTCAAAGTGGCCGACCTGCAAAACAAATAATGAGATGTAAGCACTTCGTTACTCATCAGATGTATAGAATCGATATATATATATATATGGTTGGGTTCAAATGAAACCCAGTCAATATATGTGAATTTAGGGACCATTTTAGGCCGTAGATTTTTCCAATCCAACGACTATCTTTGATTTCAATTGTGTGCTTTCAATATGAAAATTGGGATTTCACACGCTGGTCAAACGTTTCATAGGGTCAAATTAGTTCACACAAAATAATATACAAATTGGAAGATGAAAAGGCATATATATGATATCCTTCTCCCCGTAACCAAATATACATGCAAAATACGCTTCTCGGTAGGTGTGAAAGCCATAAGAAATCTCTGAGGGCATTCATTCGAGACAACCACACCAAAATAATTTCGATAGCGAGGGTAGAGTGCGAAACTTGAAGTTTTTTGATGGAAAACGACGGAAGGCCAGCCAGAGGTAATCGACAACCGTCATCTTCCGGCGGAGCAGGTATATTTCTACCGAAAAATTCTGAATTAGACTGGTAACCCTAAACATTGAAATTAAATGGATTACAATTTACCCGCAGTTCGATAAGTAATTTTTTAGTGATCTGGAAGCACTCCGAAGTAGTTCAACTCTTCAATTTTGATGGTCCTCTTCTTAATTTTTCTTTTTAATGGGGCGACCCAAAAAATAGGGTTCGCGGGCGATGGTTTGGGGAAAAAGTATTTTGTGCGAATTCCGGTTGATTTCACTGTAACTAACCGTGTCCTGTGCGTATTGACCCAAGGAAAAATATAAGACACTGCTTTCTAGACTGTTGATTAGGTGCTTTCAAAATTTTTTGATGGCATTGAGCATTGAAAAAAAATTTGGGATTGGGGTAGTTGATAGCGTAGTGAAATAGTGAAAATTTCAGGATTAAATAATTTTCAATTTATAACCATAAGAAATTTTTTCATGTTCTTACGTGGTGAATTTTAGGCAAATTTTTGGAATTTCAATGAGTTATCTGCTATCATTTTGGTTGGTGTAGTGAAGTATTGTTTTAGTGAGTAATTATTTTGTGTTAAGTTATTGACTGCTTATATCATCTCATTAATGCCTTTGGTAATTGGGCTCCTTTTGATATCCCTGAGATATGCAGATAAGAAACCATTTTTTAAAATTATTTCTTCTGTCAACATTTGCAATCCTCTTAAGCAGTCATCATTATTTTTTCATTTTCTTTCACATGTGTAGATGAAATTGTATATTTTTCACCTACTGCCTGTCTAAAAGCACAAAGGTTTAGATAATTGATGATGAACTGTCAACAATATTAATATGTCTCCGTGTCCAAACAAAGCTACTTCCTGAAAAAAAAAAAAAGATAGAAGAAAGAACATATTATGTAGTTAATCGGTAAATTTGTGCCAAAGGTTCCCTTTTATGCTTGTCTAGCTCTTCAGTTTCTGTTCCAACTTATCAATCTGTTTTTCTTATGCTTATTATTTGTTATGTCTCCTGACAGGTGGTTCGGGATACAGCTGAATCCTGAGTTCATGTGAAGTAGTTTGTTTGTAGAAATATTTTAGGAGCTTTGATTTTTGGGAAAATTTCCACATTGAATTGATATTGACTCCTGCCATTAGAATGTTCTTTGTAATGCTTTTTAGCTACATATATAGTGCTGTAAAATATTGTTAAGCTGTATACTGTTTGCAATAAAGRTTTGATTTTGCTATAAATAYTATTGTTTTGAAAGGTGCKTGAATTGYTTGAATCTTTATAGTGCTTTGTATAATGTTATATGCTGCTCAGTATATGACTTGATTATTTGATGCTTTTGACTTGCATGCTAAGTGCTTTCGTTGTATATGTCTAGTGTGTAGTGTATTATGGTCTTCTAAATATCTTTACAGTGCTTTTATATAATATTATAGTCAGTTGAACATGTATTGGTGTTTGGTGTTTTTGATGTACATGTTAAGTGCTTTCATTGTGTATGTCTAATGTGCAATGGTATATAGTAGTGTGTATGTAGTGGTGTTAAATATGCTTTTCTAGTAATGCATTTTAGTTCATGTTTGTAGCTGTGTCAACTGTTATTATGGAGCTATATATATTTTTGTGTATGTTACTTTTATTTTGGGAGTAATTTTATTTGTGTACGATAAAGGTGTTCTGTGAGTATGGTGGTGTGTGTCGACTGAATTTAAATTTATCTTGTGGTTTTGGTTTTTAGATATTATTATAATTGCTATAATTGTTTCAGAATTTATTCATATGTAGAAACCGGTGCCTGTGATAGATTCGCATGTGATTTTCCGGCTATGTGAAATAAGCCTATGTATACTGCCATAATTTGTTTTCAAGTACGACATGTATCGATAAGTTTCTAGCCTGTCTAAATCGTCTAGGTAAGCCCGATGAAGCAAAAAAGCGCAGGGCAGGCAAAGGCATCATAAATCTGGATGAAGGTTTGAACAATCGTGGGGCCGTTGGCAGGAATGAAGATAATGGTGACGCGTTTGCGTCCGGTTTTGCGTTGGTTATTAATATAGTTCATCAACCACGTATAAGTATCATTCTGCGTCCAGCGACCAATCAATTGGATATGGCAAGTGGATAATTTAGCACGGACATCGTTCGCTTTGAGCCCCCGAGACTACCTGTTCCATATGTGTCGAATGTGCCTGAGGTGCAGGATCAAAGCGACAACGAGGACAACGAATTTGTCGATCAAGATTTCCCATTACTTAGGACCAGAACGTCTCCCAAAATCTTAGTGACTGCGATTAAACAGCTCAATCCGCGATAGATTGAATCGGTCAAGGATATGCTCTAAAAAATCATCATATAGTGCTTCAAAAATCATACGGTGCTTTTAGGAATTTGTCGTTTGGAAAAATTTCTACATTAAATTGATATTGACTCCTGCCATTAGAATGTTCTTTGTAATGCTTTTTAGCTACATATATAGTGCCGTAAGATATTGTTAAGCTGTATACTGTTTACAATAAAGGTTTGATTTTGCTATAAATACTATTGTTTTGAAAGGTGCTTGAATTGTTTGAATCTTTATAGTGCTTTGTATAATGTTAAATGCTGCTCAGTATATGACTGGATTATTTGATGCTTTTGACTTGCATGCTAAGGGTGATATGCCGTTGAGGGTAATTGATATTTCTTGCCGCCGTTATTTGGCGTGGATTTCCTTATTGTATTAATGAAATTATACGTTGTTATGGAATAAATTAATTGCCTATATTTTAAAAATACGAAATTAACCCCAACATGCCTATTTTAGAGTCAACTATTTCTTTTTATTTTAACCATTGATCCTATTTAATCTACGGCCTGGATTGGTCCCTAGGTTCACATATATTGACAGGGTTCTCATTTGAACCTAATCCTATATATATATATATACACACACGTATAAATTATGTAAAAATAATTATGTTTAGAATAAATGTTTAATCCTTATTAAAAAGGATATATCTTCCGTTTTCTGAGTTTGTGCTTCGAACTCTAAAGGGAAAATGAACTTTTTCGTCCTGTAAGTTGGCCTACTTTGCAATTTAGTCCCTTTTTTTGGCCTGTTTTCAATTTCGTCTGTTTTATTTTAAAAATTCTGCAATTTAGTCCGATTGTCGGCGGAAAAATTGAAATGCACAGTAATTTGCTGAGTAGGCGCCGATCGTTGCTAAGTTGGCTTCAATTTTGGGGTTTATTGGCCACGTGGAAATAAAAGAAATTGTATTATTTTTTATTTGCCTTGTTGGCATGAAAAAAAAATAAAATAAATAAAAGCTACAGAAAAAAAATTATTAAGTCCAGTTTTTACACTCAATCAATTTATCATTCTTTTAATCATTTCATTTCCCTGTCAATTCCTCCAAATTCCCCACCATTCTCAACTCTTCGGCTTTTTTCTTTTCATCCATAATAAAAAATAAAAAATACCATGTCTGAAGAATTTGAAGAATCCGAAGTTATGTTCGAAGAAAATGAGGTTGAAGATGAAGATAGAAACTATTTTCCGGCAGCAATCGTAACCGGATTGGTTGTCAATTTTTGAACCACAACAATCACCACCCTGGCCTTCCACCCATGGCCGGATTCAAATCAGGGGCCAAGTCGCCAACCCCGACGATCCTTGGCTGAAAACCATTTCTGGACCCGAACAACTACGGCAACCACCGCCAAAATAGAATCCAGCGACCCCACCCAAATCAGTCCCAAACCGACACCAGCCCCAATCATCCATCGTCGCCAACCACCTGATCATTCATAGATTAAACCCAGATCAGCAACGGCCCCGTAATCCGAACCCCCAACTGCAGCGGCCCCAATCCAAGCCGTTGATTCAAAAACCCAAAGCCAACAAACCTACGTTGAACAACCCAAATCAGCCGCAACCGATCGGTCCGATCCAAATCGCCATCCGATAACCCCCCACGTTGAACAATCTGGATCGCCACCCTACGTCGAACCACAACCGGATTGCCACCTCACGATGAACCAACCTCTGCTGCCAAGCCCAAACTCCGAGCCGAAGCCCGATCGAAACCCACATCCTCCATCGCCAATGTTTTCCCAAACTGCAGCCCGGTTCAAAAGCCCGTCGCAGATTTACTATTGTCCATCGCCATGAACCAGTTCGCCAAGGCCACCACCATTCGTTTCCCAGTCCGTCGTCGCCGCCTCGTAAATGACCCACAGTCGCCATCGCCGCCGCCGTTCGCCGAAATTGAAGGAGATGGGCCGACCAATTTCTGAGTTTTGGGATAGGAAATCAGCCGCGCCTAGGGGTGGGGAGTCGCCGACTGCCGTTTTGGGTAGTCGCCGGAGAACGCTTTCGCCCAATTGCCGACGCCATTGCCGCGCGTTGTGCCGAAGGTTTTGCCAATTGCCATTTTCCGTTTTAGGAGGAGGCAGGGAGGACCTTGCACCGTCTGGTCATACCTGGACCCGATGCGTGGTGTTTTCACTGGAAGACGTCGCCGGCTTTTAGTCCGTTCAGCTGCCGGCGACGATCGATGACCGGAGAGGAGCCTGCGTTGGCCGATTTCTGAATTGGAGAAGAAAGGGGAAAGAAGAAACGGGTTCTAAGGGTTTGAGTTTTTAATTTTATGCCGACTCATCGATTAAAATAAAGTACAAAGTCTTTTATTTCCACGTGGTCAAGAAACCCAAAAATTGAAGCCAACTCAGCAACGATCGGCGCCTACTCAGCAAATTACTGTGCATTTCAATTTTTTCGGCGACAATCGGACTAAATTGCAGAATTTTTAAAATAAAACGGACGAAATTGAAAACAGGCAAAAAAAACGGACTAAATTGCAAAGTAGGCCAACTTACAGGACGAAAAAGTTTATTTTTCCAACTCTAAACAGATCGGTCCCCAGCCTACGCCGGACTAGGTAATGTTAGTTTGACAAGGACGGTTCAACTGAGCCGACATATTATTTATCACTAGTATTAGGCCCGTACGACGGATAATTTTATTTTTTGTCCATTATGTTGGGCACTTTCCACAAAAGGTAAATGATGTTGGTCAACATCAAATCACGTTTTCTAAGTTGACAGATTCATCAAATAAGATTCATTTTTATCACATTCGGGCCCAAATACTAACGTAGCGTGATTGTCTAATTTCTTATTATTTTTCATTTAATTTTAAAAATTAAATGGAGGTAAAAAATCATTTTTGACCCTCCTTCTCATTTAATTTCTTTTCTTTTATTTTTCCTTTTCCCTTTTCTATTTTTCATCTTCTTTGTCTCCATCTTCATTTTTAAGATTTGCTTCTTCATCTCTCTCCCTTTCTCTTACACTATACACACACGTCCATGGATCGAAGAGAACCAGAGAGAGCAACGTCGACGGCGGGTAGTCACAAATTTTCAAAGGAGACAAATGCGTGTTCATGAGTTTGTGGTAGTGGCGGCGGATCTGGGCGGTGGGTGGCCACGTTGGCCTTGGTGTTTTGATTTTGGACACGTAATTCGGTTCCTATGGCCGACATTCTTTGACCATATCGGCCATCAGATCGATGTTCGAGAAAACGACGTACACCTTCAACTTGATCGCTGATCCTAGAGGAGTCGGGCAAGGCGGTGGTGCTTCGGTGGCGGCGGGGGCCCGTTGCCACGGCGGGAGGCGTCCGTGTTAGCACGTGCAGCCGGGAAGAACTACATGCTGACGGTGGACGTCGAGAATGGCGAGGTTGATGATTGAGCATTGCTTAGTATATTAAAATTGTAGAACTTCATTTTTATTCTATCAATTAGGTTTTTTGAGTTTCTTCAGGAATGTAATTGAAACGCTACAGTTGATGGTTGATTTTTGCTTGGTATATTGAATTATTTGTCGAATATCAATCCCAATTATATTTTATTTTCTTAAATTAGATGTTTAAAAAAATTCGATATTGCTTGTAATTCGTTTGGTGCTTCTGTGGGGGGTTTTAATTGCAGGAACTCAAACCTGCAATTGAAGAAAAAATATCTAATATTTTATGAGCCCCTTTATTTCATTTTAATCGCAGGTTTTAATTGACAATTCAATGTTAAAATATGTCCGATATTTTTTCCTTCCATTTTTTTGAAATTGAGGAAGAAGAAAAACGAAAGGGCTCAGAAAATTTAGGGCTGGATGGCCAATTATGTTTATTTTGTTTATTTATTTTTCAGCAAAATAGGAATTTTATTTTAGTTTTTAAAAGAAAAATGGAAAGAAAGAAATAAAAGAAAAAATTAAATGAGAAGGGACAAAATGATAATTTTCTTCTATTTAATATTAAAAATTAAATAAAAAATATAAAAAATTAAATAATCATGCCACGTCATCATTTAGGCCCGAACGTGATAAAAATGAATTTTATTTGATGAATTTGCCAATTTAGAAGACGTGATTTGATGCTAACCAACATCACATAACTTTTGTGTAAAATAACCAACATAATGGGTTAAAAATAAAAATTTTCTGCCCTTATGATGCACGCACAATTATTTTATTTTGAATCTCACATGAAACATAACTATTGTTAATTTTGAATGGTTTATAATAATTAAATAAGCGAACTATATAGATAGAGTTAAATAGTATATATTTATATAATTAATTTTCATATTATAAGTTTAACTCAAATTATTGAAATTGATGAGATTGAATAATAGTATTTATTTAGAATTTAAATAAATAACCACGGTAGACACGTTTCCTTAATACTAAATAATACATACTTTCAAAATTATAAATTATATTTAAATAATTTGATTAGGTATCTTCTTATAAAAAAAATAGAAACCTAAATAAGAACTAAAAAATAATCTCAATTGTATTTGAATTATTTATAATAAATAAAATAAAGATTTTATCTACCCTATATATTAATGCAAAATCCTCCTATCCTATGTGTCTGTTTTCCATGCTTTGTTAGCTTTGGAAAAAAAATTGGTGCTTCGGTGTCATCCGAGCCTAATATTAACCTAATTTAGTATTTTTCCTTTTTATATATTTACCTACTTTAATACTTTCCTAATATTATATTTTGCCTAATTCAATATTTTTCTTTTATAACAACTTACCTACTATAATACTTTCTTTAATATATTTTGTCCAATTCAATATCTTACTTTTATTCTTCTAATATAAAAATATAAAAAATTTATATCTAATTAGAAAAAAAATATATAAGTTGAATTAATTTTATTTACAATAAAGGTTGAAATAATTTTATTATAATTCTAAATATTGATATAAGAAAAATATGAGTTATATAAAGTTATTACAAAAGGGAAATAAATATAAAAATATAAACTTAAAGTCTTTTTTTATCTAATTCCAATATAATAAATTGAAAATAATATTAAAAATAAATATGAAAAACTATTGTTACACCAAATAAAAAAAAAACCAAAGTGAAACAAAAAAGATAACGTAATACTAATTAATACTAATACTAATAATAATAAATTATTATGCTTAGAAAATAAATATTAAATATCTTCTAAATCTTTTTATCTAATTCAAATATAATGCATTGATACATATATATTATATATTTGCACGAACAAATTAGTATCTTACTCAGAAAAAAAAAAGAAATAAAATAATATTACATATACTACAAGTTAGATGCACGGAAATTTTTTCAATAAAATTATCAGTGTCTTATAAATTTAATATTTTATATCACATATTCACATGTAACACGCGGGTGTTGTATATTTTACATTTATATTCTAAATCTTTTTATCTAATTCAAATATAATGCATTGATACATATATATTATATATTTGCACGAACAAATTAGTATCTTACGCATAAAAAAAATTAAAATAATATTACATATACTACAAGTTAGATGCACGATATTTTTCAATAGAATTATCAGTGTCTTATAAACTTAATATTTTATATCACATATTCACATGTAACACGCGGGTGTTGTATATTTTATATTTTTTCAAACTCAGTTTTATGCGGGTTTTCCCGTTATTATTAAATATTGATTAGACATCGATACAATGCGACACGAGTTGAGAGTACGACATCCGTTTATGTTTTCAAAGTATATAAGTAATATTATTAACGAATTTACTCTAAACATTAAAATATAAAATAACGTAATAATAATTAATAAGTAGAGATTAGGCACGGGTTTAGAATGTGACTTCTTTTGAATTTTTATAAGTATGTAAATAAATTATTAACGAATAGACATTTACAAGGCAAGAGTTGAGAATACATCATTTGAATTTCTCATTTTACATAAAATTTTGTAATTATCGCAAATATTTTTTATATTTATCTTTTGATAAACCCCGTGTAATACACGGGTATTAAACTAGTATATATATATATATATATATATATATATATATATATATATACGAAATCATATTAGAACCAATTACTTAGGTGGGATCCTAGAAACCGCTATATTATATTATATTTGATGCTAATTTAAATAATACAAAATGCTATTTATATTTTCACATTGTTATTTTTATATTCCATTGATTTTATTATTATCTTAATTAGCATATAAATGATTCATAAATAGCATCAACATCCTGTGTAATATAATAGGTTTTTAGGTTCCCACATAGGGATTGGTTCCCATAAGAAC
>BMAC01000128.1:796043-826130 GCA_014905375.1 Phtheirospermum japonicum
TATTTCGAGAAGGTGCGAGTCATAGTGCAAAACGATATTCCCAAGGAAAACATAACGATTCATTGTTGGTCGTCCGAAAACGATTTAGGAACGCATCCACTTTCTTACGGGGCCAACTTCCCGTGGCATTTCAGAGTGAACTTTTGGCGCACGACAAAGTTTATGTGCGAATTTACGACCAAACACGGGCATGGGCAGTATGGTGTTTACACGGCTGGGGTGGCCCGATTCTGCCATCAATATTGTTTCTGGAAGGTACGAAGGAATGGGCCATGCTTGCAGGTGAGAGATCGGCTGGGCAACGAGCTATATGAGTGTCAAGACTGGAAGCACACTATATAGCTCCTAATTACTTTATTAATTAATACTAAACATGACTGCCAGAATTATGTAGATGCTTAGCAATTAAGCAAAGGGCAAATAGGAAGAGATGATCTTTCTATTTTTATATATATTTCTCGCCTATCGAATTCTATAAATTCCTCAATTGGTAGTTATATGAATTCAGTGGCGTATCGAGTATTTTAAATTTAGGGGGTACGAAATTAAATAAATTAGTGTGTGTATATAATTTAAATGTATACAACACAAAATATACAAATAAAAAAAATAGTAGTATATTTTTTGGGGGGTTTCATTTTTTTCTAAAAAGTTTCATAACAAAGAGGTTATTATTCTCACATGAAATAATTATTGAAATAAGGTGAAAAAAGATTATATTCAAAAATTATTAACTACAATAACTTATATTATATATTTAACAAATTAACCTTTTAATTTAAACGTAGAAAAAAAACTACGAATGTTGTGTACAAGAAAGTATTTCATAATTTGTAAATTATAAAATTTTGATTATTAATAGTTTTGCTAAGCATGTTCTGTATAATGTTTAATTCTTCAATTTCTTACTTTTATTATTTTAATCTTTATCTTATTCTACTGTTGTTTAAATTATTATAACTACTTATTTATTATATTATTAACATAAAAATAATATTAAATATTTGATAAATTAAACCTTAAAATTATTCCCCCATGCACCGCACGGGTGTTATACTTAATAAAATAAAACAAAACACCCAAATACATCATTTTCTCCAACCCTTCACCACCACTCCAACTTTGTCATTAGCGTCGCCCATCACACCGTTGCCGCCACCGTCGAACAGGAAGAAGAAAAAACGGTGATGGTAAGTGACGGATTTGAGCGGTATAGGGTAAGAAACAGATGCAAAATATGGGTGTTTGTCTGTGGTTTCTTGAATAGAACTCATGTGCTCGAACTTTTTGATCAAACAATACAACATTGTTTGAAAAAAAAAGAACCGAACAACCCTTTTTTAGCCTAAAAGGGGCGTTCATATTATTTTTTGAATAATATTTTGAGTACAGATCAATTCTTTAAACATATATTTTGTATTCGAACCGATTTTTTTGTATTCGAAAATCTGATTCGAACGACATTTTTTCAAGTCCCACCGACATGACGAAAATTGGAGTGATACCGACATTGATCGAATGTATCGAGTCGCCGCTGCCTTTGTCGGTAAATAAATGCCTATGCTCGGTCAAGAGGAGGTGGAGCACGATGATTTGCCTCCAAGAAACTCAACCCGAGAAACTCGTTTCGGGCAACAACAGAGTTAAAATCTGACATTTTGCAAGAAATATTTTCAAAAAATCGAGATCCCGCCACCCGAAAATGAGCCACCTCTAGAAGATGACAAAAAATGAAATAGGAGGTACCGTGACACTTGCAACTATTTTTCATTATCTTACCAATTCCTAAAAAGAGGAGGATATGAGAATATGCACAACCATCTAAACAACAAACACCCCGACATAGTCGATATCGATAAGACTCAAACGCAACTACAAGGAGGATAGGTAAGTACGAACTCCTTTTCTTTATTTACATATTCCGACGCTACCCATAGAAAGGAATTAACGAAACTTGTTTCTTCTACATCTCTTCATTTTAACTTTGCCAATGATGATTTATAAAGTTCACCCAACTTTCTTTTAATCCCTCGAGTATGATAGTATCATGCTCTACCCTTACTCGTAATATTAAAAAGGTTGTTGGTGAATATAAGTTAAACTTATGTGATAAATTTGCTAGTTTACCAAATAAAATTCTAATTTGCTCAGATGTATGGAGTAATCATTGGGAACGAAACTCTTACATGGGTGTTACATGTCGTTGGATTGATAATTCATGAACTTTACAAAAACGTTTGCTTGCATATAGAAATTTTAAACCTCCTTACAATGTACATAATATTTGTCAATTAACTCATTTGATTTATCAAGAGTATGATCTAGTTGAAAAAATATTTTCTATTTTATTTGACAATGCAACTCCTAATACGGCGAGTGTTAATGAGCTTATTAGTATTTGTAAACCATCTATTGGTGACTTATTTTTTCATACTAGATGCATATGCCATATTTTGAATTTGTATGTTTAAGATGGTTTGAATGTTTTGAAAAATGAACTTTCTCCCATTAAAGCGGTGGTCAAGTATATTCATAAAAATAAATCTTTGCAATGAGAATGGGTGAGAGTTTGTAAGGAAAACGGCTTTGAAGGAAAATTTCTTTCAACCGATGTGCCTACTCGTTGGAACTCCACATATAAATTACTGAAAGATAAATATTCGTATAGAGAGGTTTTGTGTTCGTTTTTTGGCCAACAAGAATTTGGAATTATGATATATACAAACCAATGGTCTACATGTAATTATTTAATAAAACTTTTAAAGGTGTTTAATGATGCTACTAATTTATTTTCCGATGTTTATTATCCTACTTCTCACTTTGTTGTTGAATATTGTGTTAAAATCGCATTCATCTTTAGGGAGTGCATGAAAAATGACTGATTGGAAGAATGTGTCGTTTCTATGAAATGAAAATAGTTGAAGTATTTTTATTACATTCCAAATATAAATTTAGTTGCTACTATTATTAGATCCTAATAATAGAGAAAGTGGTTCAAAACTTTATTTTAACAATTGTTTTGATACTTTATTGCCGTATGAAGAGTTTGAATCCTTCCGTTGAAAATATTATTCAAAATGTGAAAAATTCTTTATTTGATATATTTAAAGAAGATAATATAAATTTTGATGGTCCTCTTCCTACGAGTACTTCTGGGCGACAGACTTCTACTATAAGTGGTAATCCTAGTAGAAGTGGTTACGACGACGATGAAATTGAGAAATTTCAGGATTTTCTGAAACAACAACAACAAAAAAAAAAAAAAAAATCACGAATGGGGCGTTCGGGTTACTTTCGATTCTAACCCTTATCGAGAATTTGAAACTTATCTAACAACGACTTTTGACTATGGAACGTTAGGGAAAAATTAAGCCGACAACGAGTTTGATATTTTGAATTGGTGGACATCGAAGAAATCACTTTATCTAGTTGTTAACATCATTGAGAGGGAGATATTGGTTGTTCTCGTATCAACCATTTCAGTCGAACAAGCATTTAGTGAAGGAGGGTACATGCTGGACGAACGGAGGTCCAACCTTATACCTCACAATCTCGAGTACCAAATGTTGTTGCATGATTAGGTCAACGCCGGTCGATGAAAATAAAAAAACGTTCTTAGTGAAGATGGAGAGAGCGAGACGTATTATGATACGGGATCTAGCAACGAGTCGATAAATTGATGAGTATGATACCCCCCGCACCACCGCCTCCGATTCCTAAGGTAAGTGAGAATTATGTGGACTTTGATTCCCAAAGTAAGGTATACGTAGACAACTATATTCAATTATTTGAAATTAAAATCTTAAATCTTAACTTCAAATATTTAAAAATAGTTCAAATTCAATTTCTTTTTAGTTTTTTCTTTGAATTTAGTAAAGATATTATTTATATTTTCTCACTTAACTTCAAAATTTCAAAATTCTTCTGATATAATTTTTTTAGTTTTAACTTCAAATATATTAAATGGTTTAATTTCACATTTTTTTAATAAATTCAGAATTTCAAAGTATTTGTTCTATTTCTCACTAACTTCAAAATTTTAAAATTCTTCTATTATAACTTTTTTTTTAATTTTAACTTCAAATATTTTAAATGGTTCAATTTCATATTTCTTTTAATAATTAAAAATTTGAAAGTATTAGTTCTGTTTTCTCATTTGGTCTCATATATTTAAAAAAAATAATAATTAAAGATAAAAAATTTTAATTTCGAAAATATCAGATGTTCTAATTAAAAATTCTTATTTTAACTTGAAGTATTTTAAATAGTAGTTCTTGTTTAGTTTCTTTTTAATGGTTTTGAATTAAGTAAAATTATTATTTATTTCTATTTTCTCACTTATTTAATTATATTTTTGAATAAAATAAAAATAAATAAACATAAGAAAAAAACCCAAAAAATATGAACTTTTAATTGTTTAAAAAGGAAAAAAAAAACTGGCCAAACCGAACCGAAACTGAACCGTGAACCGGCGGTTTGCAAACCACGAGAAACCGACCGATTTTGTTCGTTTCCGGTTCGAGGTTTCTGTCGAAACCGAATCGGCGATTCGAACCGTATGGACATGTCTATTCCGATGGTATCCAATAATTAATTGGGGCAACTGGCCAAATATTCTTTCGTTAAATACTTTGAGTAATGATTTATTTTCATTTAGTACAATATTAAATAAAAAAAAAAGACTATTTATGATATATGACATTCTATATTAGGTCACTCTGATAAAGATGTAATAGATAAGGCATTGAAAAGTTGTAATATTCCTTATAACAACAATAATAAAATTTTATCTTTATGTTCCTCTTGTATGTTGGCATAAAACCACAAACTTCCTTTTCCAAACTCTCAACCTCTTGAACTCATTCACTCTGACCCATGGGGACCGGCACCCATAAAGTCATCAAATTGTTTCCTTTACTTTGTTAAATTCATTGATCATTTCAGTAGGTTTACATTATCTCCTGAATCCAAATTAGAGGTTTTGAATGCCTTTATCCATTTTAAAAACCTTGTTAAAAATCAACTAAACTCCAAAATAAAAAACTTTCAATCATATGGTGGCACCGAGTACAGACCTCTTGCTAAAACTTATCAAGACCATGGTATAAACCACAGAATATTGTGTCCTTATATACCCGAACAGAATGGTGTGTGTGAAAGAAAACACAAACATCTTGTTGAGATGGGGCTGTCTTTGCTTACACACTCAAACCCACCTCTCAGGTATTGGGATGATGCCTTAACCACTTCTGCTTACATTATCAACATAATTCCCTGCAAGACGAATCTTTATAAAACCCCTCTCGAGTATCTCTTCAATCAGATATCTGATTACAACTTTCTTAAAGTTTTTGGTTGTCTCTACTGTCCTCATATCAAACACTATAATTCCCAAAAACTCCAATATAGGTCCATACAAGTCTAAATAGGTCGCCAAATCTCCACACTTCATCTTGTCCCCTTTGTCATCTATCGTATCACCACCTCAATATCGTACCTTTCCCATCTCACCTTCTCAAACAGACACACCAACAACACCTCTGAATAATGCTCCCACATCTCCAGTCACATTGTCTGATCAAACTCCTCCTTCACATCAATCACCTCGGCATGCTTAACCCAACAATTCTCAAAGCTCTAACATTATGGTTCCCCTTATTGTTCAACTGCCAGCCCTTTTTAATGATCACTTTGGTCCTCCTCCACCATGTCAACCTTGGAATTTACATCCTATTCTTACCAGGTCTAAAGCTGGTATACACAAGTCCAAAATACTCTCTGCAGAAGTAAAAAATGAGGATGATGAACCTTTGACTTCTCATCAAGCTCTTAAGATTGGATCTTGGAAACAGGCTATGCAAGATGAATACACTACACTGAACAACAATCACACTTGGACTTTGGTTCCAGCACCTGAGGGGAGAAATGTAATTGGTTGCAAATGGGTATTTAAGACCAAGAGAACACTGATGATTTAGTTGCTAGACACAAAGAAAGATTAGTTGCTCAAGGTTTCTCTCAGCGAGCTGGTTTTGATTTCTATGAAACCTTTAGTCCAGTTATCAAGCCAACAACAATAAGAATAATCTTAAGCATTGCTGTTTCTTATGGATGGGATGTTAAACATCTTGATATTAATAATGCGTTCCTGCATGGATATTTATAGGAAGTGATTTATATGAAATAATAACCTCCTGACTTCGAACAACAGAGAGACAAACAACTTGTCTGCAGACTCACCAAAGTTATTTATGGGCTTAAACAGGTCTCTAGAGCATGGTTTGACAAGATTCAAGGAATACTTCAAGGTCTTGGTTCACAGGTTCAAAATCTGATGCTCCTCTTTTTTACAGGTTAAAGAATGGGTCAAGAATTTATCTCCTCATCTATGTAGATGACATACTGATTACAGGGAGCAACGAAAATGAGGTCGCTTAAGTTGTTACTAATTTGAAGAAGGTTTTGTCACTGAAAGAATTAGGCAGTGTTAAACAGTTTTTGGGAGTCCATCTTACCACATCTGATGATGAAATGCATCTAAGTTAGGGACAGTACATTAGAGAGCTTCTCAAGTGAGTTAATATGCTGTCATCTAAGCCGGTTCCCACTTCAATGATTACTTCCAATAACCTGTCCAGACTCAAGGGGAGCAGCACAGGCATAAATCTTACTCTTTACAGAAGTCCGGTCAGAGGTCTACAATATGTCAACTCCGGCCACGAGACGACAGCGGGAAGGTGAAGCCGGTGCTGTCGGGATGCGGTGAAACCGGTGCTGCCGGGAACGACGAATCGGCTGTGGCTTGGCAGCGACCGTGTGAAGACAACGTGGCATGGCGGTCCGGCGGCTGCGATGCGGCGCGATGTGTCTCCGACGAATTGGTGTCACACACCGTATTACCCGACGTACTCGCAACGACGCACTAGTCTCGTCGTGAGATTGAACGACGGAGAAAATACGAGAACCGAATGTTTCGGTGTGGCGGCGGTGGTCGGAGGTGGACGGCTAGGAGAGGGTTTTTTTGGTGGCTAGGGTTTTTCAAAAATAAAAACTCGTGTGTTCGTCTGTACCCCCGATCTCCTTCTTCTTATTCCTTTTTTTTTTTATTAAATCAAAAGGCATAAGCCCAATACTAATGGGCTTATTATTATTATTAATTAAAACACAAGCCCAACAAAAGAAAATGCTTGATGTGTCGGCCCAATAGAAATAATAAAAAACCAACCTTTTAATTTAAAATAGTACCGGCCCAATAACTTTAAAAGGGATTATTGGGCCGACCCAATTTTAAATCAAAAAAAAACCCATTGGAATTAAATCATTTCTCACAAACGATAATTCCGAAAAATATAACAATTATATTTCCGCGTCCATAATAACTTTCTCGTATTTTTTTCTCAATTCATAATCACAATTACGAACCTTAGATTCAATCATATTGACATCTAACTTTGCTAAAATTAACAATTAATTTCTAGCTATCGTTTTCAATAATCAGGAAACACGTGGTGTGACTCTCAATGGTTCAGGTGTAAGCTAGCCGTGGGTTCACAATACATTGTTCTTATATGAACTCGTCCCTTAGAGTCTCTGATTAAATAAAACTCATTTTACTTAATCACTGGTCAAACCAGAACCCAACGAATTATGAGAGGCGCCTAGCAACAACGCATCATAATTCCCTAGATACAAATGAAGTGCCTACAAGAACCTTGTGATATAGCTTATATGTACAGTATGATCCCTTCGCGATCTATGTCCCGATTGAACAAGAGGTAYTGGTTCATCGAGACCTCTTTCTAGTTCAATAACTGTGTGTACGTTCTAGGTTCAAGATAATCCGTTCGTGTGCGACTTAGAGAAACACATTTCTCTAAACACCCCACTATCAGCTCTGGCCAGAGACTCCGAAGATTTATCAACCATCAGAACACACAGGACATCCATGACTTATCATGCGTCCGAATCCCCTACTACCATGCATAAACTTCCCACTAGATTCCCGACTATGTGAACGTTGCCCCTTTTGATTGGCCTCCAGAGAGACATAGAGACAGGTCACAACATAGCCTGTCCTCTAGTGAAGTCACGGTGAGGTCTGGGTCTAAAGGATTAATGTACGCTATACCATAGAAATCATCTGCTCGATGAGTGGGAACCACTTAGAGATTTCAAGGTGAGGAAGTTCAGTGAACTCATCTTATGAGCACCTACTTATGTATGTCGATATCCAGACATCGTGACCGATGAGATGCGGTCCACATACACTAAGTACTAGTCTTAATGGGAAAGGCCTATATCCTCATTATGGCGTAACCCTTTGACTAGGAACAAGTTCGACGAGTTACATTACGTGCTGGATTATCTCACGGTTCTGCTAGACCAATCCACCRTAATAAAGTAACTTCATCAGGACCATACCTATGCAACAAGCATGGGATAAAAGATATGGAATGCCAATATATATAAAAGATATTATTACAAATAAAAACCAATTGTGTTACAAAAGAATGGTCAGACCACAGCCACAAGTTGGCTTGTTGGTCACCTTATTCTAACAAAGACATGAGCAATCTGAAGATCAAACTGAGAAATGACAATGCCCACTTTCTTAAAGAGGATTTGACGAAGAATGTGACGGCATCGAAGGCATGGGCACCAAATATGAATGACATCCACGTTTTCAGTTGGTAGAGGATTCGGGCATGAAGCTCGACGACTCTAGAGTTGTTTTTTGTAGGCGTCTAGTTGCTGCAGCACGCTTTGTGCAAAAAGTATTTGGAGTCTAAAAAAACTCATTGGTAACAACCGGAGTGAATTTTAAATCTCCACTCGTGACTATACACTGCCAAATCTTGGGCACGCAGGATTAAATTTCACAGATCAAGGCTTGCTCGAAGGGTGCAACATATTCAATGGTGCACATGAGTTGGTCTAGAAAAACTTGTCAATGTTATAGATTAGGAATGTTGACAAGTGACGACGTTTCTCTTTGATCAGAGATCGTCCATCAAACATCTTGTACCTGCCATGAGCAGCTGCAACATAAAAGGTGTTAGAAAAAGAACAACCCAGATCATAATCTGCACTGGATGCGATTGCAGATATCATTGCATTCTCAGTAGTATCGGGGACTGCATTCGTGGCATCATCCTCAAACGCATCCCCAAAAATAGGGTTGACTGAGTCTGCATCTCCATCGTATTTGTATATAAATCATCAATAGGCGTGCGCGAGTTTGATTTATCTTCAACCAAGAGATTCTCATCACTTGAGATCTCAGGCATCGTCTTGGCCGGAGGATATGAAGGGCTAACAACAATGCCCTTCCCCTTTCGGAGACGTAGAAGAGCATGACCAGCGGGAACCATATCAACGTCGAGAGAATCGGACACCAGATCGGAAGAGGAACGAATACGCCTTGCCACAAAAAAATTTGAGGCCTCCGAATCAGAGTTGGAGCCTTCCATTGGCACAGGGGACTCACGCCCACAAACTGTAACTGAGGGTTCAGAGTTGGAAAGGATGCCGACAACATCGTCAATTACATCCGCAATCGTATATGACTGCATCTCCCCCTTTCTTCGAATTCTTGGTCGATTTCTTCAATCTTTTCTTTTAGGGCTTCTTCTGGGACTCAAAGACCTCAGGTCCATAGCCACCGAGGTGCTTGGACTTGTGGGAAGATGGCGTATATTCTGGCTTTAGCGAATCAGTTATGAGATCGAGGTTTGTGGGTTCTCGACATCAATTTCATTCCCTTGATCTCGTGGGAATAGAGAAGCACACGGTCCAGTTGATTTAGGAAAAAGAACCATAGCAGTGAATGGATCAACTGATGAGGTGTTGGCCGGAGCATAACGCGGTGGCGAGGAGGCTGGAGACTCAGAAGGAGTAGCGAGCTGATCTTCAGTGGAAGGACGTGGCATCGGTGTAGTATGTGGTGAAGAGGTGGCTGGAAAGTGAACAATATAATGGACTAAAATTAAAAATATAAACTTAAATTTTTTTTATCTAATCCTAATATAATAAATTAAAAATAACATTAAAAATATATATATAAAAACTATTGTTATACCAAACAAAAACAAAAAGGATAACATAATACTAATACTAATATAATAATAATAATAAATTATTATGCCTAGAAAAATAAATATTAAATATATTTTAAATCTTTTTATCTAATTCCAATATAATGCACTGACACACATATTATATCTATACGAACAAATCAGTATCTTACGCAGAAAAAATAAAAATAAATAATATTACATATACTACAAGTTCGATGCACGACGTTTTTCAATACAATTATTAATATCTCATCAGTTTTAATTTTTTATATCACATATTCACATGTAACACACGGGTGTTGTATGTTTTACATTTTTTTAAACTTAGTTTTCTACGGTGTCCCAACTAATTTTATGACTTAAAGTAAAAAAAGAAAAAAAAAACTTGAAAATTCTCTATTCTAAAAACCAGTCTTACTGTGATTAAAACAAATAATGTTTTTGATATACACAACTAATTTCGCGACTCATGGTAAAAAAACTTACAAAATTCTTAATTGTAAAAACCATTCTTACTATAATTAAAACAAGTAATGTTCTGATTTGTGTGTAAGAATTATTTATTGTGAAAACAGAACAAATAATGTTACGATTTGTATGTAGCATTTTCAATATTATTCTTTTGGTATTTATAACGAATATTACTCTTTTCCAAATCTCGCATAATATGTGTGTGTCTGCTTTGCATGTTTCTTTTGACAAATAAAAAATCCTGGTATTTCGGTTGCTTAGGTTTCATTCGAGCCTAATATCTACTTAATTTAATATTTTGCTTTTATCATATCTCACCTATTGAATCTTTTCATTTAATTATATTTTGCCCAATTTAATATTTTTCTTTATTATATTTTATTTAATTCAGTATTTTTTCTTTTATTCTCCTAATATAAAAATACAATTAAGTCATATAAAATTAGTAAAAAAGATCTAAGTTAGTTATTTTGATTAAAATATAAATTACATAAGATATAATTTTAATTAAAGAAATATATGAAATTATTAAATAAGTAGTGTTTATAATAAAAGTTAATATAATTTTAATTTTGTAATTTTAAATATTCTATATAGTTAAATTAAGATTTATTCGAAATAATTTAAGTATGTAACTAAATATTAGTAATGAAATAAGTCTAACATAAAACCATAAAATTATATAATAATAATAATTATTATTATTATTATTATTAAATGTTGACTAGACATCGGTACAATACGACACGAGTTGAGAGTATGACATCCGTTTAGGTTTTTAAAGTATGTAAGTAATATTATTAACGAATTTAATCTAAATATTAAAATGCAAAATAACCTAATAATAATTAATAAACTGAGATTAGGCACGGGTTTAGAATGTGACTTCTTTTGAATTTTTATAAGTATGCAAATAAAATTATTAACGCGTTGAATCTAAACATGAATATAAATATTCAATAATATAATAATTAATAAATAAATTAGACATGTACAAGACAAGGGTTGAAAGTACATGATTTGAAATTTTTCGTTTTATATAAGAATTTTTAATTATCACAAATATTTTTTTATATTTATCTTTTGATAAACCCCTCGTAATACACGGGTATTAAACTAGTAGTTAGTATTGCAAAACTTTAATTTCAATTATTAATAATAATTTTATTAATATTAAATCATTACATGTCTTTATTCCATAAATATTGTAACTTGCGACCAATTTATCTATATTATCGTGTCGAGTTACGTCTAGAAGTATGCCAACAAATATAATGAATAAACATGTGCAACTTCAGAAATTAACTTGGTAAGTTTACATAACTCTTTGAATGCCAAAGGAATTATATTTTCAAATAAAAAATAATATATTATTCTTATATAACAAAATTAAATATTCTTCGCGACTATCATATATTAATATTTTACGGATAATATTTCGATGTATAATTCATATAAAATGATATAGTACTTTCCAAACATAATGGTCAACGTGCTACCGTTTTCCGGATAAAATCATATTACATATTCATGTCGCTTAATGATTAATCATTGCAATATTCGTGTATTAAAATGAATCGCATTATAATGTCCAAAACTATTCAAAACACGACCACTATAAATATTTGTTTCTCGTTTTTGTATTATTCCATGGAAGATCTTATGAACGGATGCCAAAATGAGAAAGGGTTGTTCGTTGGCGAGATAATTATTATTCCAATGTCCGTATCACAAAGTGTGTTGAGTTTACTGTCTTTCTTGTATAAACCACGACGACGTTTTGAAAATGTTGCGTATAAGTCATCCACGACACAAGTCTCACATTTTCCATTCACTTGTTTCATTTACACGTAACATTTTTAAAACGTCATCGTGATTTATACAAAAATAAAATAAAATCCATTGAGCTCAACACACTTTATGGTGTGTTTAAATTGGATTAAATCATCTTCTCTCCAGCAGAAAAACCCTTCTCATTCTGGCATCCATCCATAGAATCTGTAATCGAACAAATGTTGAACCAAAGTGATTACGCAAGAGACATCAAGACTACAAACGAGATAATTTATTCTGACATCCATGAAGGAATGATCTATTTAGTCTCGGGAATTTATCGTGCAATAGTAATTTTTTATGTGAAATTTTATTACACATTATTGTTGCTTAACGATTACAATATTGAAACGTTCGTAGGAAATAACATCATATTATCATATTCAAAATAAACGAAGCTCGACCTCATAAATATGAATTTGCTTATCCTTGGTTTAACACCACAATAAATACAAGGCAATGTAATCACTATACTTATATTCATATATGTTGTTTTTTTGATTTTTTTTTTAAGTTATCATTGGATTATTGGAAACTTAGTGTAACTTATATAATTTATATATTTTATGCATTTACAATTTTACAGCAGTTGCTCAATTATCATGATTTAATTGCTTTTTAGTTCTTTATTATACCTAAAGTCATGATTTTCCTAAGCAACCATCTATATATTGTTTCAAATTCTTGATCGACGAGTTGAATTGTTAGATGATGACGAACTCCAACGAGATGATATAACTAGAAATACGAATTTTAGTTGAGGTTTTAAATAAAATGTTTTTAAGCCTTAAAATTGACTCATAAATAGGGATGCCTTCCAAAAAAAAAATATTTTTACCAATACTCCAAGTAATTGTATAAATTATCACACAGTTCAACCCTAAATATACAATTACAAACTTACCTTTTATTAAAATAATAATATAATATATAATAATGTCAATAACCCTAAATATACAATTACAAACTTACCGTTTGCCCAGCCGCCACTGCCACAACAAATAAATAGCAGTTTTCCTAGAGAGTTTTTTCTCGATTTTAAGGTAAATTTTCTCGGTTTTTTGAGAAAGCGAGGGAAGCATTCCCACGGTAAAACCATCCTCGTTAGTTTTTCTGAGGGCAAATCTCACTCATAAAATCTTACCTAGGGGAATACCGAGGGTCAATCCCCTCGATAAATTCCCCCATACGACCCTTGAAAAACACGAGGGCAAACCGAGGGGCGGTTACCCTTGGAAAAATCGAGGGCCATAGCTACCCTCGAAATAACTAAGGGGCATATACACTCGGTTTTTTGATTTTCCGAGGGTATTCCACCTCGGTTTTTCAATAAAAAAAATTAATTTTTTTTAATATTAATTTTAATTCCTGTTTATTTATTAAAATTCACCAAAAATTTGAAGAAAAATCATTAATGAATAGACAAATAAATAAACTAATTATTATAAAAATATTTGTAAATTTACAATTATTACATGCGTTCGACAAAAGTGTTTAGTAACAAGATTTTTATAAAACATTTGAAAATCTCCTATGACGGGGGGTGTTGTGGAGGGGAGTGCTGCGGCGGAGTACTGCGAGAAACGAGCATACATCTCGGCCATTTGTGCGTCCACCTGCACTTGAGGGCAATTCCAAGCCCTCGATTTTTTTAAATAAAAAAAATCAAAAAGAAAATCAGAAAAAATAGAAAACGCATACTTAACGATCGACACCCGACCCTCGTGGTTTCGGGACACCGAGACGCACCCTCCATGCCCCGTTCGTGAAATGATAGGATTTGTTTTTATTTTTTACTAATTTTTTTTCTATTTTTTATTTAAAATAGGAAAAAAATAGAAAATACGTATTTAACGATCGACACACGACCCTCGTGGTTTCGGGACATTGAGACGCACCCTCCGTGCCCCATTCGTAAGATGATATAATCAGTTTTTATGTTTTACGAATTTTTTATTTTTCTCGATATTTTTTCGAATTTTTATTTAAATTTTGAGAAAAAATAGAAAACGCATACTTAACGATCGACATCGATTTCTCGTGGATCCAAGACACCGAGACGCACCTCTTGCCCCCTCGAAAAAATCATGACGCTTCGCGTTTCCTTCGAGTTTTTTCGAGAGAAATATTGCCCTCGATTTTTTTCGAGGGGACTTTCCTTCCCTCGAATTTTTCGAGGGGGGTTTTCCTTCGATAGTAATATACTCAGAAATCCTTCGATAATTATGGCGGAAAGAATTAGTGCCATTTTTACAAGGGATTTTCCGAGGGGCGAAATTTCTCTCGAAAAAACCCGAGAAAAATTTTGATCCCTCAGTTTATCACTCGGAAAATACCGAGGGGAATGATGCCCTCGGTTTTTACCTCATTTTTTCAATTTTTTTGTAGTGTGCCGTTTGAGATATTTCCAGTGAGATTTTTATTTTATTTTTTGCCCAAATATTTTTTTGGCCAATAAAAATCAAGCAAAAAGTTATCGGATATTAAGTAAGAAGTTTTCTTACTTTCCTTACATAATATAAGAAATCTTCTTACATTTTCGAATATAAATTATGATAACTTTTCTTGCTTTTTAGGAAATAAAGTAAGAAATTTCACTATTTTTCCAACTTTTCGAACATAAAGTAATAATTTTCTTGTTTTATAGAAAATAAAGTAAGAAACTMTCTTATCTTTTCGAATATAGAGTTAGAAATTTCACTATAAAATAATAAATTATCTATTGTTGCATTAAGTAAGAAATACATAATAATAAGTAAGATTTTTTTTTTWTTTAGGAAAAAGCAAAAGAAATTGTGTTTAATAAGTATGAAATACAAAACAATATTTGCACATCAAGTAAGAAATATTTGAAATCAAATAAATAATAGTTATCATCAAGTAAGAAATTATTTGACATTAAATAAGAAATTTGTYAGTAAATTTTTTGGCCAAAAGAAAACTGCCGGCAAAAAAAATTATGGCAAGCAGCAGCCACCTTACTTGCTAATATATTGTTGTTGTTGTTGTTATATTATTATTGTTGTTGTTTTCTTGTTGTGTTATTATTATTATTATTATTGTTGTTGTTGTTATTATTATTATTATTATTATTATTATTATTATTATTATTATTTATTTTTATTAGTTTTTTTCATAATAAACTATTCATATTATAAGTTTAGATTATTTGACACAAATAAGGAATTATTTGATTTAGAATTAAATCTAAATTAATTAAAAAATGGACTTCTATTTGGAAAATTATATGACAATTTTCCTAAAATAAGACACAATCATATTGAACAAGTTATATAAAATAGAAAATCATATTGTTAAATCGATGTGGTCATGTTATGCGGTATACAGTCAAACATTGTTTTTATTTGGTAGCTTGAAGATTTTGATTCCATATGATGAAATTATGAATTACAAATTTAGAATTTAGTCACCTTTGTTACTCTCTCCGTTTCGTTCTATATGTTGTAATTTGGAAAAAAAAAAATTGTCCCGTTCTATCTGCTGTATTTACATTTTCAAAAGATAATCATTATTACTTTTTTACTTTCCCAATAAAAAATAAATGTCACTTTACTAGTTTTACCCATTCATTTATTATTTCACGCTTTTAATTATTTTAAACAAAATGATATTATGGTCATTTGATAACTATGATTATAATATCAATCATTTTTTTTTTATTTTCGTGAAATAATCAATTGCAACAGATAGAATGGAACGGATGAAATACATTATTAGGCACATCTTTCTATGGTATTAAGAATTAGGATTAGACTATGATTCATAATTACATTATTGACTACATTAATTTGTACAATTTACACAGTACATTCACATAAGATTGTCTATTATTTCCGGCATAATTAAGGAGAATATACATTTGACCAATTCACTTAAAATGTTGGAAGTTTAATCAATTAATAAATTCAAATATGTTAATAAATCTCTTAGATATTTAATGAATATATACTATACTTTATAATATTATTTTTACATACAATAAGATATCAAATCAAATTTCCAATTGTTATAAACTATGCATGTGGTTTTTTAAGATTGTGAATACATTTCACTTTGATACCTAAAGTACTACATAACTTAACAAAATAAATGAAATATAAACGAATCGTATTGCTCAAAAAGTTTAACTATGGTTGACTACTTTCTATTATAAATTCTTATGCAAACAAAACATGCATACTCAAGCTATTTTCTCGTACTTTCTATACCGTACAAATTGTTACTAACAATATCTCTCAACTCCTTTTCATATCATTCATTCAAACTTGCATCATGGCCGGTAGACAATCAAGAGGTCGCCAAAGGATACCCATGAGGCTTATTGAGAGCCAAGACGACTTGTACGCGACATTTTCTAAACGTCGCCGTGGCCTGTACAAAAAAGCCAGTGAGATCAGCACACTTTGTGATGCTGACGTTGGGTTGATAATCTTTTCTCCGACTAACAACCCATTCTCATTTTGGCATCCAACACTCGAATCTGTGATCGGGAGATACAGAAACCCTAATCAACCTCTAGATGACCATACGAGATTCGTCGAGGCTAACACGCGCGACACAATTCAGTACTGCAACATGCGGTTGGATGAGGTACTCGATGAGAAAGAGGGAATGAAAGAACGAGTTAAAATGCTGAATGAAGCCAATATGACCCGAGAGAAAGGGTGGTGGGAACAAACCTCTATCGAGGATTTGAACAAGGAACAAGTGAAGGAGTGGAAGGCGTAGTTCGAAGACTGCAATGCCAAAGTAAAAAGGCGCATTGAGGAGCTGAGAAATGGAGCCTCGAGCTCAATGGCGGTTCAACAGCAAATGATTGGGCCATCAAATCCACCACCTATGGGGACGATGGTTTGGCCTTCTCAATTTCATGGTCAATACTATAATGCCTTTAAGTGTTAACAAGGTTATTCAGCTCATGGCTAATCCTTTAAACACGAGATGGATAGCACTAAAATAAATTGTGAGATACTTGGCAGGCACTATTGATCATGGACTAAGAATAACGAGAGCTCTAAACTTCAATTTGACTGAGTTTTCTGATTCTAATTGGGCTACCGACCTTGATGATAGAAAGTCTATTAGTGGTTCCTGTGTATATCTTGGAAATAATCTTGTGTCATGGAGTTCGAAGAAGTAGGGCTTTGTATCAAGGTCGAGCACTGAGGCAGAGTACATGAGTTTAGCAAGCATCGCTGCAGAGATGACATGGATATGATATCTGCTTAAGGAATCGAAAGTTGGATCAGTTCGCACGCCTGCCATTTGTGTGGATAATTTGAGCACGATTGCTCTTGCCTCAAATCCAGTCTTACATTTAAGAACTAAACACATTGAACTTGATCTTCGTTTTGTTAGAGACAAGATTCTTTCACAATAGCTGGCAGTGCAACATATTCCTTATTCAGAACAAATAGCTGATATTCTAATAAAACCTTTAAACGAATAATTCTTCACCAAACCAAGAGATAGATTGAGAATCATGCCTAAGAGCTCGTTCGAGTTGAGGGGCCGTGTTAAACGACAGTACAAGTCGCAGCGACCTGATGGATTCAGGTCGCATGATCACAGACTTATTTGGCGACCAGATAACTTCAGGTTGCATGAGTACCGACCTGACAGGTCTCAATACGAGAGGTCTGCATGGAGCCTACACCACGTTGGATGATGTTAGCCCTATATCCCTACCTGCTACACCTATCAAATTGTACTGTAGTATTATTGACCGCACGATCATAGCTAGCTGTTGTTAGATGTACTATAGCATTTTAGACCACAGGATTTAGAGCAACTTTAATTTATTTATATTGTTATAAATAGTTGTTTATTTCATTGATGTAATACGTGAAAAAGATTGCAGAAATTACATAATACATTCTACTCAACTCGCCTTTATATATATATTGATCTTACTATAGCTCGCCACGAGCTTGTTGCTTTTCTTTCCAAAGATTCAAATACTGAATGTTATTTGAAAATCACGAAATTCTATATCGGAGGGACTACAATTCTATCACATTTATATTACTTCCAATTGGGACACAGGACTTACATTTGTGGCATTGATAGAATTCAAGATTAAGGGGTGATAGTCAACATAGAATTTCAAATTTTAAAAATGAATCTGAATGCATTTGGAAATTAGTTATCCCACATGTTATTTCCATCCATCAAATATATCAGATTGTATTTTATTATTATTGGAAAAATGGACATTGAAATCGGAGGGTGATGTGAGATTTTGTGTGGAATACTTTATTTATAAATATAACTTATAATTATCCAAAAACCAATTCAAATCCATTTATAAAATAATTCCATGGAATTTCATGAATGTTTAAGTATGCTGAGGTTATCGTGGAATCCATGGAAATACAAGTTAATCACCCCAATATTTGATAAATTTTATATAAATTCAAATTGAGGGCCAATAGAATGTTATGAAATTCTAAATTTGTTAAATTCCAAAGTGGGGACACTCATGAAATTTTAGGGAGCTTTTAAGGTGATGGTGTTGTAACTATATCACTTTTCACTTAATTATAACCCTTAAATCATTATATGAGATAAGTAGTTGGGTAAGTCAATATATATAAATGGAAGAGCATCTCCAATGTAATAGTGCTAATTGATCATATATGGTAAATGACATTGATATTTTATATAAAAAGTTCTCCAATGCATCAATGTTAATGTTATATACGTGATAATTTATTTTATTTATTTTTAGAAAATATAAAGAGTGAGAAATAACATGACTGGATTGGATGCTATCTTTAAAATTAATTGTAGACATTGTCAAGAGTAATGTCTAGAAATTAACATTGTTCATGACAAACATTTAATGTGTCACATAATATTTTAATGTGTCACATAATTATTTTTATTGCATGCGTCAATTTTTTCACTTTCAACATTATTGAATTGGAGATGCTCTAAAAGTGGGGTATGGGGGCATGCTGCAATCATGATACTATAATTATTTCCGAAATTTTAACTCCAAATTTTATTAATTCCCATAAAAATTAACCATTTAATGATGTGTACGAGAATCGACACGATATTGAAAAACATGGAATGATATGGATTTTTAAAACCCACCGAATTCTCTATTCAAGGCAATGCAATTCTATAAAATTCATATATGAATTCAAAAACGTGCAATTTCAAATTTGAAACTCAATCCAATTCCATTTGGTAATAAATTATCTCCACATCTTCTTTCCACCTAACCGCTTACAGTTGTCACTATAAATAAATTGCAAAGACTACTACACAACACAACCTTAATTTGCTTCTTCAATTCATCCATATACATATATATTAAAAATAATTACAGTGAAGATGATGACTTGCAAAGCAAAATTATGTTTCACCTTCTTTTCAGTCGTCTTGCTTGCCAACATGCTCATCTCATCCGAAGCAAAGTATTTTGAGAAGGTAAGGGTCTTAGTGCAAAACCACATTCCTAACGAAAACATCACCATTCATTGTTGGTCGAGGGAAGACGATTTAAAAACACATCAACTTTCTTATGACGCCATGGTCTCGTGGCATTTCAGGGTGAATCTTTTTTCCACGACAAAGTTTTATTGCGACTTTACGACCAAACATGGTTCCGGGAACTATGGTGTTTATAGTAAAACGCGGGCCGAGATTTGTCATAACTATTGTTTCTGGAGGATAACAAATGATGGGCCATGTTTGCTGGTGAAGAATGTAGAGGAGGATGCTTATTGCCAAGATTGGAAGCACCCTGCTCCTAATTAGTTATTGCTCCTAATTAGTTATTAAACTTGTATGCGACAATTAATCACTAGGGTAATTAAGAAGAGATGATCATTTTTATTTTTCGCATTATTTGATATTATTATAATCCAGTTTTAATAAGACAAAAATAAATAAATTCTTCTTCTTCTAAACCCAACAACTATCGTCTACTCATTAAATCTCAACTTTTCAGAGAGAAAAAAACACTTCAAAGGTTAAAAAATAAATAAATAAAAAGGTATATGTGTCAAAAAAAGCTTGACCATCAATAACCAGACCTAGCCGTTCTAGAATTTTGAGATATTTAAAATTTTATAAATAATAATAAGTCTTTGTTTCTTATAGATATCAAACTTCTTTGTATAAAAAGTAGACGGTAATGAATTATTATACTTTATTTGATTTCAAATTTATGTATGAAAAGTCAATTATTTTATATTATAATATTATATTTAATAATATTTAATTAAAGAATTATCTATTCAATATTTAATTTTTTTAATTTCAAAACAAACAAATAATTAATATTTAAAATACTGATTCGATATTTTGAACATCAGCCAAATTGACCCTAAAGGGCGGAGGTTGAAGGTCCCAAATAGAAAAATATGAAATGTCCCAATTTACCTTTTGAGTTTTATTAGTTACCAACATGCTCCTTTCATTCGGATCAAGATTTCGATTTCCATTCATCAAAATAAGTGTTTTCAATTTATACATCATATTTTATTATTTTCTAATTTCATTCACTAACAATACTAGTTGATTTATAATTCATGTTTTGGAAATTAAACGGAAGAAAAATACATTTTATTTTATTTTCCTACTCAATATTTAAATAAATAAATGATTATAACTTATGTTTTGGAAATTAAACGGAAGAAAAATAATTTATAAAATCGAAGACTTTTGTCAAATTAATAGAATCCTGAATTGAAATATTTAGTATTGTATGGATTTCAAAATCAACCCGATTCTATATCGAAAACCATGAAATTCTATATATAAGGTTGATATAATTTCAACACTTAATTTTTGTGAAATCATAAAAATGCTAGAAAGATGAAAGTTATTATATATTATAGTCAACATGCAATTACAATTTCGAAAATCCACATTTTCTTTCCATCTATCCGCTTGCAATTCTCATATATATATACATATCACCATTATAAATAACTTGCCTTGCCTCCATCAAAATCCATTCACAAAGTAGATGATGACTAGCAAAGAGATTTTATGTTTCACCTTCTTTTCACTTGTCTTACTTAGCAATAAGCTCATCATCTCATCCGAAGCAAAAAGATGGCTTCCATATTTCGAGAAGGTGCGAGTCATAGTGCAAAACGATATTCCCAAGGAAAACATAACGATTCATTGTTGGTCGTCCGAAAACGATTTAGGAACGCATCCACTTTCTTACGGGGCCAACTTCCCGTGGCATTTCAGAGTGAACTTTTGGCGCACGACAAAGTTTATGTGCGAATTTACGACCAAACACGGGCATGGGCAGTATGGTGTTTACACGGCTGGGGTGGCCCGATTCTGCCATCAATATTGTTTCTGGAAGGTACGAAGGAATGGGCCATGCTTGCAGGTGAGAGATCGGCTGGGCAACGAGCTATATGAGTGTCAAGACTGGAAGCACACTATATAGCTCCTAATTACTTTATTAATTAATACTAAACATGACTGCCAGAATTATGTAGATGCTTAGCAATTAAGCAAAGGGCAAATAGGAAGAGATGATCTTTCTATTTTTATATATATTTCTCGCCTATCGAATTCTATAAATTCCTCAATTGGTAGTTATATGAATTCAGTGGCGTATCGAGTATTTTAAATTTAGGGGGTACGAAATTAAATAAATTAGTGTGTGTATATAATTTAAATGTATACAACACAAAATATACAAATAAAAAAAATAGTAGTATATTTTTTGGGGGGTTTCATTTTTTTCTAAAAAGTTTCATAACAAAGAGGTTATTATTCTCACATGAAATAATTATTGAAATAAGGTGAAAAAAGATTATATTCAAAAATTATTAACTACAATAACTTATATTATATATTTAATAAATTAACCTTTTAGTTTAAATGAATACTGCAACTTGACTTTTTCAATGGAAACATAGGGTTCAACTCCAGGAAATAAAAGTTACATTTTATTTTATTTGCAAAACAAAAAACAACAAAATAAAAAACAAAAAGTTATGTTTGTAGGGGTTGAGCCCTCGTGGGTTAGTTTCAAAGTAAAACAAAAAACAAAAAGTAAAAAATTATGTTTGTAGAGGTTGAGCCCTTGTGGGTTAGTTCCAAAACAAAACAAAAAACAAAAAGTTATGTTTGTAGGAGTTGAACCCTGGGTGGGTCAGGTCCAAAACAAAACCTATAACCATTTCACTGTTCACATAATTTTAGGAAAAAATTACTACCTCTTATATATATATATATAGAGTATATTTTGGGTACAACTTTAGCCCTTTAAGATCCGCCCTGTATGAATTTGATAGAACTGTAGTGCCTTCAATATATAGTTTGATCGGTGGATTTTAAATATTCATATTCTATGGAATATTTCTCAAAAAGCAAGTGCTCCTCAATTTTAAATTTCATATATTTTATTATATCGTGCAGATTCTCATGTATAAAATACCCTGATTTTAAATGACTACGATGCGGTTACTAGCCCTAAAGATGTTTTAAATACACCTACTAATCTCTAGATACACCCCAAATTTATATTTGTAAAAACTAATTATTTCGTGGATTGATTCAAGCGTTTAGCGGCACGGTAGTACACGAAGAATACATAAAATCAATTACATATGTAATTAATCCAATACACACCTGACAACAACTCAAAAAAATGTGCATAACCAAATTAGCATCCAAACACCAAACACGAGCATCAGTTTCTCCATCGTTATGCTCGTAAGGCCTACCTGGTCTGAAAAAGGCTCTGGTTAATCATCAGTACGTAGGAAGTGCATTTAGAGGGAAAAGGGGTCCAAATATACGTCAATCTATACACCTGTGTGCATCCTGTAAAAAAATTATTATCATTTAATTATACACGGTGATATGTCACAAAAATTAGAGTTTATGATTTACTTTTCTATTTTAAGAGTTATTATCCCATTTTTAGGTTTAATTTTTTATTTTAAGGTTTAATTTTTATATTTTTATTTAATTTTTCATTTTAAGGTACCGACAAAAATCTATTACTCTAGTTATATGTGATGATATGTATATATGATAGAAATTTAGGGTTATTCAATTTCAAAATTTAGTTAGGGTTTAGATTTTCATTTTTAGGGTTTAGTTTTTTGTTTTAGTTTTATATTTTTCATTGTAGGATATTACATTAATAATTTCAATTATTTGTTATGATATATATCAGTTATAGATGATAATCTATGATGCGCGTACATTTCAAAATATGATATTTTCTCGTGTCGTGTTCCGCGTGTCGTGTCCTATTTTACGCTATAATTTACAAGCCATAAGCGTGTCCGCGTGTCGTGTCACGAGTCCAATTCCCGTGTCGGTGCAACCTACATGATAATATGTACCAGGTATATGTAATAATATATGTCAGTTATACGATTATAAAAATTAAATTACTGGGTGCACGGTATAATGACTCCAAATAGACCATCTCTAAGAGTGGATATTATGTTCATATCATCTACATATACAACTACAATCGCAAATTTGAACTTATTCTTCATAAATACGCAATGGCCTAAATTATATTTTCTCAATAAAATATTCACTCGAACGGTTATACTACACCCATCTGGATTATTTCAATCCATAAATTGTGTGTTTCAATTTAATTGCAAATGTATTCAATGGTTTAGAGTCACTTGTCTGTGTAATTAAAAAATCAACAAGCACTTTCGTATATATCTCTAAATTGAGGGGAAAATTTTATTTTTGGTCCACTATATTGACCACATTCCAGAAAAGGTACGTGGTGTTGGTTATCATCAAACATCATCTGTTAAGTTGGCTAATTCATCAAAAAAAGTCCAAAAACAGTCTGATCGGTTTTTTTTTTGCTGACGTAGCGTGATTCAATACTTTCTTATAATTTTTCTTTAATTTCAAATATTAAATTAAAAATAAAAAACTGGAAAAGTTTTCATTTTGGTCCATTATATTGGCCACATTTCAGAAAAGATACGTTAAATTTGCAATCATCAAATCATATCTGCTAAATTAACCAATTCATCAAAAAAAGTTCAAAAAAGCTTTGATCGGATTTTTTTTCTAACGTGGTAGTATTCTATATTTTCTTATCAATTTTCTATAATTATAAAAATTAAATTGAAGACAAAAATATGTTCTGCTCTCCCTCTTTTTCTGATTTTCTTTTATCTTTCCGTTAATCTAATTCATAAAATTATAATCAGTAAGAATTAATATAAATTATTTATAAATATAAAAATATAATATAAATATTAAAAAATATATAATAAATATGAAATTTTCAAATTTTATTTATAAATAGATTTTTTCATTTATATTTTTATATATGTTTATTATTTTATAAGATTCATTTTATATTCTTATATTTATCTCTGAGTTTATTAATTTTGTATTAATTAAAATTTTAATAATATAAAAATTATATAAATTATTATATTAATTTTATAATTTTTGAAGATTTATTTTATGTTTATATATTTATCACTCATTTTTTTTTATTTCTTATTAATTAAGATTTTCTTAATTTGATTAAAAGAAAGAAAATGAAGGCAAAACACTTTTTTGACAATAATTTAATATTTAAATAAAATAAGATTGATAAAATAATATAGAATCATGCCACGTCAGAAAAAGAATCCGATCAAAGCTTTTTTGGACATTTTTAGCAGATATGATTTGATGATGGCCAATTTAACGTATCTTTTTTGGAAAGTAGTCAATATAATGGATTAAAATAAAAATTTTCCCAATTTCTTATTTTAAATTTAACATTTAAAATTAAAAAAAATAATAAGAAAGTATTGAATCACGCCACGTGAGCAAAAAAGCCCGATCGGACTTTCTTTGGACTTTTTTTGATGAATAGGCCAACTTATCAGACGTTGTATAATAATAACTAACATCAAATACATTTTCTAAAATATGATAAAATGAAATTTTTCCTTAAATTGACTGTTTCAATTTATGGGTTGTTGGTGAAGCAATCAAAGATGGTACTATAATCTTTGCAATTTATAATGCGAATTCTAAACGTCTCTCTCTCTATCTCCTAATTATTTACCAAATGGAATTGGATGATTTTTAAGATTTGAAATTGCATGTTGACTATGACCCCTCAATCTCGAATCCTATCAATGCCACGAAAGTTAAGTCTCGTGCCCCAGTTGGAAGTTATTATATGAATATGATAGAATTTTATTTGTAGTGCCTCCGATATAAACAATTTCAAGGATTTTCAAATAACATTCCAAGTATTTGTAATCTAAATTTTATGAAATATTCCATAAAACTCAAGTGACCCTCAATTTTGAATTTTATGTTTCTATAAAATTCTAATATTTATAAATTGTCATGTATTTTATTATATGTCGAATTATTCTTAGTAACAAAAAATAATAAAATTGAGTTTATAGACTTGCCTAGGTGATCATTTTTCTTTTCGTACCCCGTCGGAAGGGGGGCAGTGCAAGAGAATTCATGAAAAAATGATTGAATCTTCACACGCCCCGAAAATAATATGAGGTTCTCGAAAATGATTAGAATAGTTGAATAGGAGGACCAATACGACTGTTTAAAATAAAAAAAGAATATTAAGAATTTTTCAATCAAAATATTTTCTATTGGCATACATGTTCATTATTAAATATTTTCCAATCAAAATATTTCCAATCAAAATTTTAGAATTTTCCCCGGAGCACCTTACAACATACACTTGATATACATATTCATTAATGTATATACAAAAATGTTAGAAAATTTTCATTTTTGGTATATTATGTTGGTCACTTTCCAAAAAGATACGTGATGTTGGCCATCATCAAACAACGTCCATTAAGTTGGCCAATTCATAAAAAAAGGCACAAAAAAAGTCCGATCGGGCTTTTTTGCTGACGTGGCGTGATTTAGTATTTTCTTATCATTTTTCCTTTAATTTTAAATATTAAATTGAAAAAAAAAATGAGAAAATTTTCATTTTTGGTACACTATGTTGGCCACATTTCAGAAAAGATACGTTAAATTGGCCAATTAATCAAAAAAAGGTCCAAAAAAACTTTGATTGAATATTTTTTTTTTCTAAAGTGGTATAATTCTATATTTTCTTATCAATTTTCTATAATTATACAAAATAAATTAAAGACAAAAATGTGTTTTGCTCTCTTTTATTTTTATGTTTTTCTTTTCTCTTAATCTAATAAATAAAATTATAATAAATAAAATTTAATATAAATTATTTATAAATATAGAAATATTAAAAAATATATAATAAATATAGAGTTCAAAATTTATTTATAATAGATTTTATCATATTGGGGCGTGACTCCATATTATTGATTTCCTGATATTAAAATGATAAATGGTTGATTAAGTTGCACATTTAGTATAAAATTTCTAATTCAAGTAATTACCTGCAATAAACTATCGAATTTAAACTTCTGTTAACAAAACTAACGGCGTGAAATGCAATAAACTATCGAATTAAAGTATTTTTGTATTAATTTTATATTTTTATATTTATTAATTTTAATAATATAAAAATCATATAAATTATTATATTAACTTTAAATCTTCAAAAATAATAAAGTTATAATTAACAAAAAATAATAAACTCGAAGATAAATATAAGAATATAAAATGAATCTTAAAAGAATAATAAAATATATATAAAAATATATATGAGAAAATATATTATAAATGAATTTTGAACTCTTTATATTTATTATATATTTTTTAATATTTGTATTATATTTTTATATTTATAAATAATTTATATTAGTTTTTATTGACAACATGCTCGTCTCATCCGAAACGCCGGATTTTCTTGAGAAGGTAAAGGTCTCAGTGCAAAATCGCGTTCCTAACAACAGCATCACGATTCATTGTAGGTCGTCGGAAGACGATTTAGGAACACATCCACTTGCTTATAACGCCATTTTCTCGTGGGGTTTCCGGGTGAACTTTTCGCGTTCGACAAAATTTGTGTGCGACTTTACGACCAATTATGGTTCTGGGAACTATGCTGTTTACGATGGCCCACAGTCCGAGATTTGTCATCAATATTGTTTTTGGAGGGTAACAAAAGATGGGCCATGCTTGATTGTGAAGAATGAACCGGAGGATGCTTATTGCCAAGATTGGAAGCACCCTGCTACTAACACCCTAGCTCCTAATTAGTTACTAAATTTGTATGCGACAATTAATCGCTAGGGTAATTAAGAAGAGACTAGTGCTTAACCCGTACGATACACGGAATGAATTGAAATAGATGATATAATTTACTTAATGTAAGTATAATATTATTTATTTATTAATGTAATATAATAACTTAAAATACTCAAGTCACTATTATTAGTCAATATAAGCAAATTTAAATCAAACGACGCGAATATACGCACCCCACTAAAAAATATTATCACAAAAATATCAATATTACCCTTATACCCTACACGCCCAAATACTTAATATCTTTCAACTATCCACCACCACTCCAACCGTCGTCCATCACCGCCGCCACCGCCATGGCCGCCGGCTATTGAAAAATATAAAAAATCATGCACACAGAAATACGCTGACGCCGCTGTCATAGCAGACGTGCCATTGAAAAAAGATAAAACAAAAAAATGCCTTGAAAAAATATCATTCGAATCAGATTTTCGAATACAAAAAATATAAAAAAAAATCGATTCGAATACAAAACACATGGTTAAAGAATTGATCTGTACACAAAATAAATGTTCAAAAAATTGATATGAACGTTCCTTTTAGGCTAAAAAAGATTTATTTTTTCGAACAACATTGTATTGTTCGATCAAAAAGTTCGAACACATGAGTTCTATTCGAGAAACCATAGACGAACACCCCTATTTCGCATCTGTTTCTTACCCTATGCCGCCCATATCCGTCACTTACCTTTCACCACCCATCACCAATTTTTGTTCTTCCTCTTCGACGGTAGCGGCGGCGGTGTGATGGGCGACGCTAACGGCAAAGTTGGAGTGGGGGTGAAGGGTTGGAGAAATGAGTATTTGGGTGTGGGTGTGGGGGTAATTAAATGAGGTGCGTATATCCGTGCCATAAAACAAATCAAATGTAAATAACTCCAAATTTATATATTATGAAACAACTTTTTGTAGACTACATTATAAGTCTAATTACAGTTTAACTTGTTATCATCACATGCTAATAGTTTCAAGCTCTACCTTTAGTTAGTTGCGAAACAATCATATTAACCACGTTATTACAAATCACTGCGTGCATCTCCTTGTTTAGTCTTTGTATTCAAAAAACAAAGAGATATCTTATAAATAACTTTAAACTTTTCTAATTATCGGTACCCTTTCTACTTGTTGTCAACATGTACCCCAGAATTTTATCATTAAACATAATTTAATCACATCAATCTGTTTGAGTACATCTGAAAAATCTAGTTGTACTTTAGTCGCAATTTGTTATATTTTCTTATTTTAGAAATAATTTATATCAACATAATTAAACAATTATCAAATCAACTTTTAACCAATAAAAGTTTAATACTTGTAATATAAATTAAAAAAAATTATAAAATCAACTAAATAAATAAAAAAAACTTGTATTTAAATTAAGAATATATATTAATTAAATTAAAATAAAAAATATCACAAAAACATATATATTATAAATAAAATAAAATAACTCCTAAAATATTTTAAAATTGATTAAGATATTATGAATTCTAAATAATTATCTAATAATAAGAAAACAATAGAAATGTTATAAAATATTAAAATAAATCATAAAAGATATGAAATAAGTTAAATATATATAAGAAATATATTTCATATACAAATATTTATCAAATAATTTAAGATTTATAAAAAAAATGAATAAATAATATAAAATAAATATTATTTCACAATGATTTTATAGAATAAGATTAAAAGTACTTTTAAATCATGAATAATCATTTACTAAATTCTAAAAGTAATAAAAACACACTTAAAATTCTATAAATAATAAAATAAATCAAAGGAAATTATGAAATCAGTTAAATAAATACGACATATGTGTTTTAATTCTAAAAAATTCTTAATAATTTTTTAAATAAATAAAATAAAAAATAGAAATAATATAATATAATAAATATGATAATATTTTGAAATCAGATAGAAATATAATAAGTTTATAATTAACTTCTAAATATTTATTTTAAAAATATTGAAAGATTAAATTGGTGATAATTATTAAGTAAATTAAATAAATGTATAAAAATTATTTATAAATTTTCTTATCTATCGAAAGTTGATAATAAAATATTAACAAATATCAAGAAGTTATAAATAACAAAATAAGTCTTAAAATATTTTAAAATTGAAAGTAATATACTTAACTAAATTTATAATATAAAAACTTATCTCTTAAGTCTAGAAACTAAAAAATATATAATTATTATAAAAATATATAAAATACTACAAAAATGAACAAATAAATACCAAATAAATGAGGTATAGTATTACAAATTTAATTAAGGGTCTTTGTATTCTATTTTATTATAAACAATATATTTGAAATCAGCCCGTTAATTGAGTAGGGATAGCCACTGAGTAATCGAGTTAAACATCAATTTATCGAGTCAACTGATTAACCCGATAAATGAATTAGAATTATATATATAAGTTATACAAAAGTAATTATAAAACCACGAGTAATAAATCATTTATGTGTG
>BMAC01000128.1:829126-867290 GCA_014905375.1 Phtheirospermum japonicum
CAAGAACCACAGGCAACCTGCTTGATTGATTGCCCAAACTACTCGTACCTGACAGACAGTAACAGTGACAGATAGTAACAGTGACAGACAGTACAAGGACAGTTACAAACAGTAACAGTTGACAGACAAACGATAACAGACAATCAATAACAACAATCGAGTTCAAACGATATCAATAACCTTTTATATAAAATCATATAATTGAACTTATGATTAAGCACAAGGGTAATGCACACTTACATATTTTCCCTCAAAATACTAGTTTTTCAAAGGACTTGTACAAATAGAAAAATATGTTTAAGCAACAAGTGCTTCTTGAATTGGAAAATCTCAAACTTTTCGGTTTAAAAATATTTTACTCGCAGATAAGCACTAACAATGCATTATAATTTGAGAATTTTCAAACTCCCAATTTAAGAAAGTTTTACTCACCTTCTTTGAAGTTCTTTCCAGAACTAAGCATATAACTACGATGCTTTACGAGGTTCCTGATCTAGTACATGAAATGCCTCGTCACTTTCAGATAAAAGCCCATGTACAGTCCTAAAATATAATATAACTATATTAAAGTAATATATATAAGGTCCTAAGACACTTGGAAATGAAACTAGTATAATTGGAAGCGAAATAGTACAATAAAGACGTTTGGCCTCGATTCTTAAACTTAGAAGTTCAAAGGGTAAAATTATAATTTTGTAGTTTTGATACGTGTTACATAGGAGGGATGGTATAACAAAGTTATGGTTCGAATTTGAAATCATTTGGAAGTCGTTTGACCCATTTTGGCTCAAAAATAAGAAAGTTGTACGATTTTGAAAAATTAATAAAGTAATTAGGGGTCAATATATAATTTTAAGAACTTTTAAAAGTTTGTGGGGTAGATTGCAGTTTCAAAGAATCTGATTTGGGGTCAATTTAGAATAAATCAAAACTTGATTTCAGGGGACTAAATTAAAAATTAGAGGGTTCAATTGAAGTTTTAAAAATCTTTAATTGAGTCCAAAACTATACATAATTCTCAAAAACCCAACCCTATACTTTTGGCCCATTTCAATTCAGCCCAAGTTTCTAAAAACCTTCTGCCATATGCTCGTTTTTATTCCTTTCGTCGGTCAAACCCTCTCCGGCAACCACTGCGACATCAACCACCATCCCAAACACACACAAAAACACGCGGCCCACACACAAACACATCACAACACACTCACGCACGGACCAAAACACATACACATCCCAAATCTAACCGGAATCAAAACCTAGTTCAAAATTATGTTTATCGTGAAGGGCTTTCATTTAATATAAAGTTCATTAAGTTCCTATATTCCATATAGCCAAAATGGGGTTGCCAGCATCCGACGGTTCGAGGCTCCGTCACTACTTATCCGACATCGATTCTCAAAATTAAATATATTATCGAATACTACACATCTATACGAAAAATAGATATATAAAACGATAATTTTGGACCTTCGATTTGCCAGAAAATAGTTGTCGAAGTTCGACGGCGCCGTCTCGAGTCGTAGCCACGCCCAGGAAATTCACCGGCATTTTGATGATGATCCAGAGCACCGATCGACAATCCGGAGGTGGCCGTTGGAAACCTTATGAAAAGGGCTATCTAAAATATAAATTTTGTGAAAATCAATAGTTGGATTTTCGTCATGAATCTGACGAAATTATGCTGCCAAGGGTGCTCGGAGGACAACGAGGCTGGGTGAGGACAGGAATGAAAAGGAAATGGCTGCTGGTTATCAAATGATCGAATTGCAGTATTAATAAGGAAATGAGGCGATTAAATTTTTGGGCTTCGGCTCAATATTTGGGTCCAGATTTTTTGGCCAACCCTGGGCTCAAGGATTTGGGTCTATTTAATAAGTATAAGTTTGGAAGATTTTGGGCCCGAATTAACATATTGAATTAAAATAAAAATAATATACTGTGTATATTTATTTTCATTACAAAATAAAATAAAAATAAAAAAATTTATAATAACCCAGTGTACAATCAAACCAAATATTATTGTAGTAAAATATTTCGATTGACATGAAATAAAAATAATAATATAAAGAATAATCAATTAATTTAATAAGTTATAACAGGGGGCTTCACACACACACACACACACACACATATATATATATATATATATATATATATATATATATATATATATATATAACAATAGTAATTGGTTTAGAAAAATTAAAAACTTTTAAACCCCTTTTTTAAAAGTAAAAAGTTAAAATTGAAAAAACAAAAACTGAAACTTTATAAAAAAAAAATAGATTTTGTTTACAATCACATATCGAAGAGCACGTCCACCAAACGTTTCATCCAACTTGAGCTAAAAGACATACGCTTTTTGAACACTCGAGTTCGTGCATGCACATGATGTGAACCAGACTTTCTATTTTCGGGAAATAAGATTTAAAATAATTACCAACAAAATCAACATTATAAAGATTTTTGTGAATCAAAATTGTGGAAAAGAAAAATTTAGAAATCAAAAAAAAAATTATATATATATATATATATATATATATATATATATATTTTTTTTTTATTTTTTTTTTTGCGATCTTGTACTCGGGGTTTGGTACACTGAACACAAAGCCAATATCGACGAAAAATGAATCAAGGTATTGATAGGAACTGAATCGGAGGCAGAAATGGCTGCCATGGATAGTGAAGAGACTGAATATATGACGAAGAGGACAAGTTCGTCGGTAAGAGAGAGTGCCATGAGGGCGGCGAGATTATGCAAGGGAGAAGAGAATAGGGTTTCGATGTGCAGCTGATACCATGTTAGAATGATTTGAGTATCACCGTGTGGTGATTGTAAAGAATAATTCCACTATATATACCAAGGATTACAACCGATTTACAAGGAAAGAATCGTAAAATAATTACAGAAAATAATGCATACGATACAAAAACGATTTAGTCAATACTTTCCTTATTAATCCTCACATGTTGTGTATTAGCTTCACCTGACCCATTACATACATTAAAACCAGTGATTTAGAACTATTGGATAAGTAAATTCACATGCCTCCCCATTGGTTCACGGTTCAAGAGATTGCTACGGTTTAACCGTAGTTGAACCACTTTTAATTTAATAAATTAAAAAGAATCGTACGTATACATTTAATTAGTTAATTTCTTATTTCGAAATAATATAAAAAGGAAAAAAAAATGATTGATATTCTATGTCTAAATTACAGAATACGTCCATGTTAAGGAAGGTAGGAGGAAAGAGAGGTGTAAGATTTGATCAAAATATAATTATGCTAAATAGGCGCAAGCAACGGGATTTGTATGAGAATATGCAACATATTTTGGAAAAAGAAGCCTCCCTTTTATTTAGTATAAATTAATAACGCATTTGTCGTTGGTCATCAGTCTCGAATATTTCGATCCAATTACATTTTGGTCAAGCACCTTTTTTGATTTCATAAATTTTTCTTTCCACAATTTTGATTCACAAAAATCTTTATAATGTTGATTTTGTTGGTAATTATTTTAATCTTATTTCCCGAAAATAGAAAGTCTGGTTCACATCATGTGCATGCACGAACTCGAGTGTTCAAAAGCGTATGTCTTTTAGCTCAAGTTGGATGAAACGTTTGGTGGACGTGCTCTTCGATATGTGATTGTAAACAAAATCTATTTTTTTTTTTATAAAGTTTCAGTTTTTGTTTTTTCAATTTTAACTTTTTACTTTTAAAAAAGGGGTTTAAAAGTTTTAATTTTTCTAAACCAATTACTATTGTTATATATATATATATATATATATGTGTGTGTGTGTGTGTGTGTGTGAAGCCCCCTGTTATAACTTATTAAATTAATTGATTATTCTTTATATTATTATTTTTATTTCATGTCAATCGAAATATTTTACTACAATAATATTTGGTTTGATTGTACACTGGGTATTATAAATTTTTTTATTTTTATTTTATTTTGTAATGAAAATAAATATACACAGTATATTATTTTTATTTTAATTCAATATGTTAATTCGGGCCCAAAATCTTCCAAACTTATACTTATTAAATAGACCCAAATCCTTGAGCCCAGGGTTGGCCAAAAAATCTGGACCCAAATATTGAGCCGAAGCCCAAAAATTTAATCGCCTCATTTCCTTATTAATACTGCAATTCGATCATTTGATAACCAGCAGCCATTTCCTTTTCATTCCTGTCCTCACCCAGCCTCGTTGTCCTCCGAGCACCCTTGGCAGCATAATTTCGTCAGATTCATGACGAAAATCCAACTATTGATTTTCACAAAATTTATATTTTAGATAGCCCTTTTCATAAGGTTTCCAACGCCACCTCCGGATTGTCGATCGGTGCTCTGGATCATCATCAAAATGCCGGTGAATTTCCTGGGCGTGGCTACGACTCGAGACGGCGCCGTCGAACTTCGACAACTATTTTCTGGCAAATCGAAGGTCCAAAATTATCGTTTTATATATCTATTTGTTCGTATAGATGTGTAGTATTCGATAATATATTTAATTTTGAGAATCGATGTCGGATAAGTAGTGACGGAGCCTCGAACCGTCGGATGCTGGCAACCCCATTTTGGCTATATGGAATATAGGAACTTAATGAACTTTATATTAAATGAAAGCCCTTCACGATAAACATAATTTTGAACTAGGTTTTGATTCCGGTTAGATTTGGGATGTGTATGTGTTTTGGTCCGTGCGTGAGTGTGTTGTGATGTGTTTGTGTGTGGGGCCGCGTGTTTTTGTGTGTGTTTGGGATGGTGGTTGATGTCGCAGTGGTTGCCGGAGAGGGTTTGACCGACGAAAGGAATAAAACGAGCATATGGCAGAAGGTTTTTAGAAACTTGGGGCTGAATTGAAATGGGCCAAAAGTATAGGGTTGGGTTTTTGAGAATTATGTATAGTTTTGGACTCAATTAAAGATTTTTAAAACTTCAATTTGAACCCTCTAATTTTTAATTTAGTCCCCTGAAATCAAGTTTTGATTTATTCTAAATTGACCCCAAATCAGATTCTTTGAAACTGCAAATCTACCCCACAAACTTTTAAAAGTTCTTAAAATTATATATTGACCCCTAATTACTTTATTAATTTTTCAAAATCGTACAACTTTCTTATTTTTGAGCCAAAATGGGTCAAACGACTTCCAAATGATTTCAAATTCGAACCATAACTTTGTTATACCATCCTCCTATGTAACACGTATCCAAAACTACAAAATTATAATTTTACCCTTTGAACTTCTAAGTTTAAGAATCGAGGCCAAACGTCTTTATTGTACTATTTCGCTTCCAATTATACTAGTTTCATTTCCAAGTGTCTTAGGACCTTATATATATTACTTTAATATAGTTATATTATATTTTAGGACTGTACATGGGCTTTTATCTGGAAGTGACGAGGCATTTCATGTACTAGATCAGGAACCTCGTAAAGCATCGTAGTTATATGCTTAGTTCTGGAAAGAACTTCAAAGAAGGTGAGTAAAACTTTCTTAAATTGGGGAGTTTGAAAATTCTCAAATTATAATGCATTGTTAGTGCTTATCTGCGAGTAAAATATTTTAACCGAAAAGTTTGAGATTTTCCAATTCAAGAAGCACTTGTTGCTTAAACATATTTTTCTATTTGTACAAGTCCTTTTGAAAACTAGTATTTTGAGGGAAAATATGTAAGTGTGCATTACCCTTGTGCTTAATCATAAGTTCAATTATATGATTTTATATAAAAGGTTATTGATATCGTTTGAACTCGATTGTTGTTATTGATTGTCTGTTATCGTTTGTCTGTCAACTGTTACTGTTTGTAACTGTCACTGTACTGTCTGTCACTGTACTATCTGTCACTGTTACTGTCTGTCAGGTACGAGTAGTTTGGGAAATCAATCAAGCAGGTTGCCTGTGGTTCTTGCTTGATTACTCGTGGTACCTATTCCCATTGTTCCTGGTCGGGTTGGAGACGACGGCAGGATTTGGGTCGTAGATTGGGTATATTCCAAAATATGACGTACCCTGGGTTTGAATCCCACAGCTAAAGGGACATCGAGCCTACTGGGAGAGATAAGGAGATTAAGGCTTCTGCCTGGAGTGTCACCTTTCATGGTGAGTGGAAACGTATGTGTCATGTTTGATCGACATTGATTCTACGTTTATGTGAGTTAATCTGGCTAGGAAGCTAAGTGTTACGCATGGGAGCCACCTCTATAGTCCTTCGGGAGCTAAGTGCTACGCGCGGGAGCCACCTCTAGAGTTTCGTACCCGAACACTCACTAATTGGACTGACTGTTTTAGAACGAGACAAATTTTCCTGTCTGTTCAACTGTTAACCGTTTCAGTTGATTTCTTAAAAACAAATTAACATTATATGTTTGTTCTAAATGTGATAATTGGTTAGTTTTGAAAAAATATATTGTTTATTTAAATTGAAAATATTTTAGTTTTGAAGCTGTTGGCTAGAATTTTATAAAACATATGAGAATAGTTTTACACACCAAGTGCTTTGATTATATTATGAAAATTATTTTCTTAACTCTTGTTAGTTTTATATTTCAAAAGAAAACTTGCAATTTCATGTGCTTGACCTCACTGAGCTCTTTTAGCTGACGCTCTCGTTCGTTTTAAAACCAAACTCTCCAGATATCGACGATAATGCGAATGAAGTTGACTTCGATTTTCAAGGTGAAGACTGACTCGTCTAGAGCTTTCTTTTGTCGACTTCCTTTTATTGTGTTTTATGTATATGAAAGCGAATTTAATGTGAGAGTTTGTTTTATTTATTTGTTTTATTTACTATTAAGGTAGTATTTTATTTGGGGAGTTACAATATATATATATATAATCGGTAACAAGAACTTGTMTTTTCTTTCATAATTTTATTTTTTGAGCAGAAAAGGCGATACGAGGACAAACCTAATAAAGTTATATCTTTCGATTTTTTATACATAATTCGGCTAAAACCCAAATAACTCAAACTTTGAACCAAACATGTCACAAACTTGGCAATGATATTTTCCATTCTTTTCTTTTTTTTATTTTTCTAAAAAGATTCAAAATTATATTATAAACATAAGTGAAAGGTAAATAAATTTATACAATTATTTAATTAAAATTTAAAATCAAAATTATACGTGGGCAGAATAAAAAAAAAGAAGATTATATAACCTCATAATATAAGGATTCAATTTTTTTCCCTTCTATTTATTGATAGAACAAAATAAGGGGAAACTCAATACGTTAATTTAAAAATTCTTAACTAAATAGTTATATATGAATATTTGTATATTAATAGTTTGTAACTAGTTAATATGAATTTTCGTGTAACTTATATATATATATATATATATATATATATATATATATATATATATATATATATATATATATATATATATATATATATATACAACTCTAATTTATTTATCAGGTTCTTCAACTGACTCGATGATTGACGTTTAACTCGATTATTCAATGGCTATCCCAACTCAATTAACGAGCTGATTTAAAAAATATTAACTATAATAAAATTGAATACAAAGGCCTTTAATTAAATTTGTAATAATATGCCTCATTTATTTGGTATTTCTTTTTTCATATTTGTAGTATTTTATATATTTTATAATTTTTATGTATTTTTTAGTTTCTAGATTTAGGAGATAATTTTTATATTATAACTTTAATAAAGTATATTACTTTCTGTTAAAATATTTTAAGATTTATTTTATTATATATAACTTCTCGATCTTTGTTATTATTTTATTATCAACTTTCAATAGATAAAAAAACTATTTAGAATTAATTTTTATATATTAATTTAATTTACTTTATAACTATCGCCAATTTATTCTTTCAATATCTTTAAAGTAAATATTTAAAAATTTATTATAAACCTATTATATTTCTATTTGATTTCAAAATATTATCATATTTATTATATTATATTATATTATTTCTATTTTTTATTTTATTTTATTTTCGAAATTATTAATAATCATTTAGAATTAAAACACATATGTCGAATTTATTTAACTGGATTCATAATTTTCTCTAATTTATTTTATTATTTATAGAATCTTAAGTGTGTTTTTGTTACTTTTAGGATTTAGTAAACGATTATTCAGGATATAAATTATTTTTAAAATAAGATTTATTTTACATTATTTATTTGTAATTTGTTTTTATTTTAAATTATTTGATAAATATTTGTATATAAAATATATTTCTTATATATATTTAACTTATTTCATATTCTTTTGTTATTTACTTTTTTATTTTATAACATTTTTATATTTTTCTTATTATTAATATTATTTAGATTCATAATAATTTAATCCAATTTTAAAATATTTTAGGACTTATTTTATTTTATTTATAACATATATGGTTTTTGTAATGTTTTTTAATTTTAGTTTAATTAATATATATTTATAATTTAAATACAAGTTTTTATATTTATTTAGTTGATTTTATAAAAAAATTTTCAAATTTAAATTACAAGTATTATACTTTTATTGGTTAAGGGTTGATTTGGTAATTGTATAATTATGTTGATATAAAAAATGTTCTAAAACAAAAAATACAACAAAGTGCAGCTAAAGTACAACTAGAATATTCAATTGTACTTAAACAGATTATATGATTAAATTATTACTAATGATAAATTTTGTGGTACCTATTGACAAATAAGTACAAAGGTACCGATAATTAGAAAAGACTAAAATTATTTACAAAATCTTCACTTTGTATTTGAATACAAAGACTAAACAAGGAGATCCAAGTGATTTGTAATAACGTGACTAATATGATTGTTTCGCGACTAACTAAAGGGAGAGCTTGAAACCATTAGCATATAATGATAACATGTTAAACTATAATTAGACTTATAATATAGTCTGCAAAGAATTATTTCATCTATATATATATATAAAAGGGGAGTTTGGCAGGAGAGAGAAACAATTCATGAAAAATAGTGAATTTTCTCTCCAATGCATTGTTTCTATTTTTACTCCCTGTAATCACTTTAAAACCTCTCTTCATTTCGCATTTTATTATTCATTTCACATTCCTTTCTCTTTTCTCCTTCATTTCTGGTATTACAAACCAGAAATAAAAATGATGTCCGAGATTCTTCATTTCTCTTCCTTCCGCTCCCTCATTCACAAACAATTCTTCATTTGTGATATGATTTCTTGTGAATCGAAAATTTCTCAAGCGTGAAATGTGATTTTGATTCTAAACCTACCAAAAGTTTTCCATCAAATATTTAAATTGAGAATCGAGTTGAAATGAAAAACGTTATTTATTTATTTATTTTTTTCCGGATCTGTCGGTGTTAATTTCTAGATCTGTCTGTGTATAGATCTATGCAGGTATGGTGACCGCTCGACTGGGGGAGCCAAATCAGGAGTCGTGGTGGTGCCAAAAATGGAATTGGTTTTGTGTGTTGAATGAATATTTGCTTCAATTTTGTAAATTGAATTTTGATTCAAATTTTTTTATTATTATTATTGTCATTGAATCTTTAATGCTCAAGTTTGTAATGTTTCCAATATTTGATTGATGAGATCTAGGCTAGAACGCATTTTTGGATATTAGTATTTTATTTAATCATCATATTATGGTTAATATTACAATATATTTAGGATAATTCATTAATTTCATATTGAATAAGTACTTCGAATATCATTCAATTATTGTTCATATAATGATACAATTACACAATATTAGATTAGATAATTTCTCATTTTCAGTTTTGTTATTACAATTATAAATATTTAATTTAATTTTTTTCTTTCAATTGTATTTATAGATTTAATTTATCTATATTTATCTAAATATAGATATTTATATATACATATATTACCTCAATATTTATTTTAAAAAAGATAAGAATAAATCATAGATATTTATACAAATTTATTTTCGAAAATCGTAGTTTTCTTTATTTAATGGTTCTAAATATCTTTTTTGATATTAATTGATTCCTACATTTAAGTAATTAATCGGATTTCTAAATTAAGAAATTAATCGGATTCATACAATTAAGGTGAGTAATCGGTTCCTAAATTGATTCTTATTCTTTATTTAATGGTTCTAAATATCTTTTCTGATATTAATTGATTCCTACAATTAAGTAATTAATCGTATTCCTAAATTAATGAATTAATCGGATTCATACAATTAAGGTGAGTAATTGGATTCCTACAATTTAATCGTCAATTAAGGAATAACAACTTAGGGAAGTCAAATAATTCCTTTATATATTTTTTAATATTAATTGATTGATTCATAAAATCAATCAACGCAAGATTCATGATTTTCTTTAAATATACCTTTTCTTTTTCATGTATTTAGTTTAATATCCAATATCAATTGTATTTATAGATTTAATATATCTAGATTCATCTAAACATATATTGAATAAGTACTTCGAATATCATTCAATTATTGTTCATATAATGATACAATTACACAATATTAGATTAGATAATTTCTTATTTTCAATTTTGTTATTACAATTGTAAATATTTAATTTAGTTTTTTTTCTATCAATTGTATTTATAGATTTAATTTATTTATATCTATCTAAATATATATATTTAGATATACATATATCACCTCAATATTTATTTAAAAAATATAAGGATAAATCATAGATATTTATACAAATTTATTTTCAAAAATCGTAGTTTTCTATATTTAATGGTTCTAAATATCTTTTCTGATATTAATTGATTCCTACAATTAAGTAATTAATTGGATTCCTAAATTAAGGAATTAATCAGATTCATAGAATTAAGGTGAGTAATTGGATTCCTAAATTGATTCCTACAATTTAATCGCCAGTTAAGGAATAACAACTTAGGGAAGTCAAATAATTCCTTTATATGTTTTCTAATATTAATTGATTGATTCATAAAATCAATCAACGCAAGATTCATGGTTTTCTTTAAATATGCCTTTTTTTTTTCATGTATTTAGTTTAATATCCAATATCAATTGTATTTATAGATTTAATATATCTAGATTCATCTAAAACATATATATTTATAAATTTAATTTATCTAAATATTTAATTCAATAAGATAAAGATAATACATATATTTTAAAAAAAAATTATAAACACTTGACTCAAGAGTTTGAGGAATTCTACTTATAACAATTGAATGTAAATAATTTCTCTTGATAAATAGATAAATCGTTTGATGTAATGAGGACATTAAATATATAGATGAATCCAAATTTTTACTAAATATTTTTAAAAAAGATATTTTGAATCGTCTATATATTTAATTTATAAACATAAATTAAATCTATTTTGATATTGAGGATATTATATCGGAAATATATATTGAGATGATATAAATGATCTTATTGAGATTAATTTATCTACAAGAACTTTTAAGTAATCATGGAACGTAAACACTCTTTCTAAAAAATTGAATCTATCACAAAGAGTTTTAGTAGTTCTTCATTAATTATTAATTTTTCCCTAATACAATACTTTAGAACACGGATTTCTAATGATTTTGGAGAATGTTTGTTATCTTTTAAATATGTTTTTCCATATAAATATTTAAAGAGTATTAATAATTGATAATATACATATATCTGCATGAAATCATTCATACATACTTAATCTGTTATCTTATTACACTCTATTACCAAATTTAGTTTTCCATATATTATGGGACGACAATTATAATGAATTTTTGCCCGTTTTATGTAGAAAATTCTTATAACAAAAAGAATACTAATATAGTTGATTTTTGATAATTTTGGGCATTCACTGATAATTTTTTTATTCTTATACCATAGAATAATAATTGATTTTCAAATAATGAACTCTCCAATAAATAATACAATCGTATATTTATTGATTATCAATTAAAATTATTTATTTATTCTTTTATTTTCTTGGAGAGTTTATTATAATAATTTTATTTATTCCTTATCTCTAAATATTTAAAGAGTATTAATAATTGGTAATATAAGTATATCTGCATACAATCTAATCTACAATTAGATTGAACTTTTGCCAATTTATATAGATAATAATACAATCGTATATTACACATTAATAGATTAAATATATTATAAATAAAATTTATATTATGTATAAATATATAAATAGAATAAGCAATTCTTTTCATTAAGTTGTCTATAATTAATTGTTAAATACTAAATAAAATCATACCTTAATTAAAAGGATTTGAGGATGATAAATAATCTATACATTGAATAATAAGATATATCCGAATAATGGATACCCTAATTATTTACATCATATCATAATAACAAGATACATCTGAATAACAGTTTTTTTGATTTAAGCTATCCCAAATTAATTGTTGAATAATACTCAGAATTATTTTCATCCTTATTACACATTATTACCTAAAATCGTTTTCTAAATATAACAAATCCGCTCCCTAAAATTCCCATCATACTTGGTTCCTAAAATTATTAAGTAATTCCATTTCTAAATATTTTTAGGTTGACTAATTCCCATCCGAATAATATTGGTTGACTAATTATAAATCATAGATAAATCAAGATAAAGATAAATCATTAGTATTAATCATTTAATACTGTATTCAAAAAGATAAAGATAACTCACAGGTATTTATAAATACTTATCTCAGATTTTATAAATTCTATGTATAACAATTAAATATAAATGATTTATCTTGACTAATTATCACATATAGTAATGAACAAGAAATTAATTTTCTAAATATCTTTTCTAATATTTATGAACACGAGATTAATTTTCTAAATATTAATTATGTGAGTATATTCTGTCATTGTTATTACTCTCTTTTTCTTTCTCTATATATATTTGTGGACAATGAGTAAAATTTAAAAAAAAAACAAAAAAACATTCATACACTAAAACTATTCAAATTAATCCTATAAACTGAAACACTTTTCGTTCTTGCTGATTCTATTAACTTATTTTTCCTTCATCCTAAAGGAATGAAGAAGATTACCAAGTCAACAATTATTGTGGCAAAAGACAATTATCTATCATAAGTCGTGACGGTAGTACCCATATTTTTTATAGTTTCATGATTTGGTTTGTATAGTTCAATGATCTCTATTTGAATATCATAATTTTTTTATATTAAATTATATTTAATAATAGAATAAAAAATATGATTTTTTTAGCTTAATATGCAATTCATTTTTTCTTGAGTAAGTTTCTCTAAAATGCATAATTATTTCGATTTATATATATATAAATAAATTGTAAAAAAAATTTGCGTACAACTTAATAGGTTCCAAAATTAATTATAATAATACTTCATTTTATGATAAATTATAATATTCCAATTTAATTATATCAATTAATCTTGCTAAATTTAGAAAATATTAATACCAAAAGTCAATAAATAAATAATAAATATAGCAAAAGTTATAATTTGGAATTTTAATATTAAATAATGATATTTTCTATCACGTAATAAATTCAAGTTTTTTTTGGAAATATTATCTTTGATAATAAAATAAATAATTCTTAATTTTATATACGTATTCAAGTTAGTTTCTTTTGATGAATTCACTATTATTTACGTATTTATTTCTTGGAAATTAATATTAACATGTGTATTAATTGTTTAGTTATTAAACATATGATCTTATCTAACAATATTTACTTTATATGGGATTTATAAAGTTCGCCAATTTTCAGAACATTCCAAACTTTTATTTTGCAGAAAATACCAGTGTATCTGAAGCGACTTCCATAGACCGTTACACAAATCGGGACAATGATACAAATAATTTACAATCATCGGTAGTGGCTCAAGTTTCATATCCTTTTCAGAGATTTCCAATGGTCGATATTTCTAATGGTAATTTATTATTTTTATTATTATAATTGAATGTTCTTATCTTATTATAATTTTTGTGCAATTATAACTAATTTTAAATATTTTATGAAACGACACACTCAATCTTAATCTAACTTTCAGTTCGTACTATTATCTTTAAGCTATATTATTGGTAGGATTATTATTATCACCATTATTATTATTGTTTTTGTTGTAGTTGTTGTTGTTTTTGTTGTAGTAGTTGTTGTTGTTGTTGATAATGATGATGTTTTTTTTTGTTGCCACAATATAGTTATCAATTGACAAGTATAATTATATAGTCTTCAATTATTCATCTAATTATACCTTAAGTCTTACAAATTTCATTATTATTTTAATAAACAAATTACTATTTAATTTACGTAATTGACAAACAAGATACATTATTCATACAATCAAATTGACAAATAATTTCATTATATTTCTTAAATTTGATATATTATATTATTATTAGAGGTTGAATTATTTTTTTTTTAATTCTTAATGATTGTATTAATTCATTTTTATTCAACCTAAAGAAATGAGGAAGATCACCAAGTTTACAATTATTGGTAGCAAAAGACAATTGTCGAACATAAGTCATGACGGTAGCATTCATATTTTTTTTATAGTTTCATGATTTGGTTTGTATAATTTCATGATTTTGAAAAAAATTAAATTATATTTGATAATAGAACAAACAGTTCTTTATTTTTATTTTTAACTTAAGGTGCAATTTTTTTTCCAGCTATGGTACAAAACCTGGATCAAAATCAGTCAAATTCCAAACGAAAAAGGGGAAGACCTCCTAAAAATTCAACTGTTACTAACAACGGTATTACACTTTACAACATTAATATTGAGTTCAATTTTTATTTAAGTTATATTGTTGTTTCATCATATAATAGTAAACATATTTGATAAATTAAATATTGTATGGTGTATTGTCTGTATCCGATTGTAGAGAGCAATATTTCTCAGTTTTTGATAAATTAAATAGACAAATACACACAATTCAATATAGAAATTAGAACTTTTATATACCACCAAAACCACTAATTAGAAGTAATAGTATTTTATGAAAATAATATAAATGTAGTTCATAAGTTTCACAATGAATACAGTTAATTCTATAGATAGAAATGGACATAAGTGCATCTTTTGTAGTTGATTTCTTCTTTTACATGATAATTTTATTGGTAATAATTGATAAACATAATATATAAAATTAATATCCATTGGCTTTGACATATTACACAAATTTCGAATAGTGATACATATATATTTTTATTTATTTAATGTAATTGTGCTTCAAAAAGAAATTTACCAATATTTTTTAAGGTAAACCTTAACTTCTGAAATAACAGTGTAATACAATAAAGGTAAATATTGATAGATGATTATTAATATTTATTTAACATATTCTTTGCATTACATATTACTTATACAATAATAGATAATATTATTTCTACGTAATATTTTTGAATATTGTAACAGAAAATACTCCCAAACAAAAAGTGGGAAGACCATCTTTGAAGTCTGTTTTTGAAAAGGGTAAATTTTGAAAGATTCATATTTTGCTAAAATATTATATTTTGAATGGATGATTAATTGATTTAACTAATATTTCTTTTTGTTTGTAAATATATTTGTGATATTAAAAAGGATCCACATCATCCACTCAAATTAGCAGTGGAATAATAACTGAAAAGTTCAGAAGGAAGCGACTGCATCACTTAGTAAGCCTTCACGTAAACGGTACACCAAGAAACCTAAGATTCCTGATGATGGTAATTCCTTCAAATTTTTTTATTTCCAACAATACAATAAGATACTTTATTTAATTCAAATATAAATTTTAGTTACACACACACATATAATTATAAAGTTTATTAATCTAACGACACCTTCATTTCTCTAAATTTATTATCCAGCAGTTTATTGGGATATTGGTGATCCTACTTTCATATGTGGACATTGTTTAGCATATTTTTGGTATGGAGAGAGAATGAAATCAGGTGTTGAAACAATGAGACCGGAGTACTCTACCTGTTGTGACAAGGAGAAGATCGTGTTGCCTCCTTTGAAGAAGCCACCACAAGTTTTGTATGATCTAATATTCGGTTTTAGGGATAAAAGTAGACATCTTTTTAGAGAATATTCGATCATACAACAACATGTTTTCTTTTACTTCGATGGGTGAAAAAATTGATTCCAGTGTGAACACGAGAAATTTGCCACCGATATTCCGTATGCACGGTCAAAACTATTATCTAATAGGGAGTTTGCTGCCAGAAGAAGGATTTACACTGAAGTTTGCACAACTTTATATATACGATACTGCAAATAAAGTTCGAAACCGAATCAATTCGGTTAGGTATGATTTTTAATTTCAAAAATTATCATTGGTTATTCAAGTTAATAAAGTATTTATTTACAGTAATCGTGTTTTATAATTTACATTTATGCAGAAAAGGCAATGAAAATAATTCTCTACATACCGAAATTGTTGTTGAACTTAAACCCATGTTAGATAGGTCAAATAATTTGGTTAATTCATTTAGAAATTTCAAGGACAAGTTTCCCAAAGATGGTGTGGTATAAATGAAATTACGCCTTATTGGTAAAAGAGGCACCGATGCAAGAACGCACAATCTACCCGAAGTCGATGAACTTGCCATCTTAGTTGTTGGTGATTTTGAAAAGCATATGGGTGATAGGGATATTATTTTAGAAAAAAAAATCTAGCAAATTGAAATGTATCAATGAGTTACATCCGTCTTACCTTGCTCTGCAGTATCCATTATTATTTCCTTACGGTGAAGATAACTATTGGAAAGATATACCTTTTGCTGATTATCGGAAACCGATAGGAAATGGAAGAAATTATGTGAGCCAGAGGGAGTTCTTCTCGCACCGAGTGCATGAAAGGTGGCTGAGTCACATACTATCCTCTCTTGCAAAAGGTTACACAACAGTTCATAGTTGATGGATATACCATGATTGAATCCGCGAGATTATGGTATGTTAGAACACATCAAGAATAGTTGCGGAGTGAGATGTATAATGGAATTGCTGATGCAGTAGTACGCGGTGAAACGAATGGTTGCAGCGTGGGTAACAAAGTTGTTCTGCTAGCAACATTTACCGGTGGTGCACGCTATATGATTCAGAATTACCAAGATGCTATGGCAATTTGTCGATGGGCTGGATATTCGAATTTGTTCATAACATTCACGTGCAATCCAAAATGACCAGAGATTGTACGATTTGTCGAGAGCAGAAATCTTAAACCAGAAGATTGTCCCGATGTAGTTTTAAGAATATGCAAGATGAAGTTGGACAGCTTAATCATAAATTTACGTGACAACCAAGTATTTGGAAATATAGTTTCCGGTGAGCATATTAAATTATATATGTTTAGTAAAATTATTTTTATTCAAATAATCTCTATACATCATCGATTTATTATTTATTGGTGTGTTTTTTATTTTTTAACTTTTCATCTTATGTAGTTATTTACACCGTTGAGTTCCAGAAGCGAGGCCTTCCTCATGCCCACATTCTTCTTTTTCTATCAAAAGATGATAAATACCCTAATGCAAGCAGTATCGATCGAATCATTTCAGCCGAGATTTCGGATGAAGAGCAAGATCCAACATATGATGCAGCAGTTTCGGAGTTGATGATTCATAGTCCATGTGGGCATTTGAAAAAATCTTCTCCTTGCATGGTGGATGAGAAATGCTCAAAACATTATCTAAAGAGGTTCGTTGACTCTACTACTGTTGACTATGATGGTTACCCGGTGTACAGACTTAGAAATACTGGTCGGACGGTAACAAAAAATGGTATTCCTCTGGATAATAAGTGGGTTGTTCCACACAATCGTTATTTGTTACTAAAGTATGGAGCACACATTAATGTTGAATGGTGTAATCAGTCTAGAACAATCAAGTATTTGTTCAAATACGTGAACAAGGGAAATGATAGGGTCACGACAACATTTTACCAAACTGGTAACAATGATGGGCAGAAGCCAACAATTGATGAGATCGACATGTATTACGATTGTCGTTACATTTCTCCATGTGAAGCGGCTTGTAGAATCTTTGGGTATGAAATTCAGTATAAGAATCCTTCCGTCCTACGCTTAAGTTTTCATCTCCCAGGGGAGCAAAGAGTTTTGTTTATTGATACTGACTCATTGGACGATGTGATGAAACGTTAGTACTTCATACAATGTTTTTGGTTTGGTTTGAAGCTAACAAGAAATACCCTGAAGCTCGAAATTTGTTGTATAGTGAGTTTCCTCAGCATTTTGTTTGGAACACACACACACACAAAAAAAAAAGAGTGGACCCCTAGGAAATAAAGATTGCAAATTGCTCGGCTGTATTATGTTCCCCCCAGGTTCCGGTGATAACTATTATGCTATGTGTCTCCTCAATATTGTTCGAGGAGCACAATGTCACGATAACTTAAAAAAAGTGAACGGAAAGCAACACGATACATATCGTGATGCGTGCTACTCAGTTGGACTACTTGATGATGATAGGGAATATATCGATGGCATCGAAAAAGCAAGTTATTGGGGATCTGCACATTCTGTTAGGTCCTTATTCATGATATTGCTTGCTTCCAAATCTATATCTCGACCGGAAAAAGTGTGAGAAAAATGTTGAAAATATTTATAAGAAGACATTTTATACAAACAACAAAAGCTGAGAAATAACAAAGGTATTAATTAATAAACTTCAATTAAATCCATTTTTTTATCGTGTTCTCTTGAGTATTTTTTTCACATAAATTAGTAAAAGTACAATTATTATTTATTATTTATTTTTTTGTACAGATTTGCAGATGAGTGATGCTGAAATTCAAAACCTTGCTTTACTGGAAGTGGACAAGTTGTTGCAGGGCATAGGGAAGAGCTTAAAGGACTTTCCTCCAATGACAATTCCAACTGAAGTCGACTCTAATACTTCTTTTAATAGATTTATTGATGAGGAGTTGGACTATGATCATGATGCCCTCATCGAAGAACACGCAATTTTACTTAAAAATCTCAATAAAGATAAAAAACATGTGTATGACGAGGTCATGACATCAGTTTCTTCAACAAAGGGCGGCTTATTCTTTGTTTATGGATATGGAAGAACTAGAAAAACTTTTGTTTGGAGAACTCTTTCTGCAGCAGTGAGATCTAATGGTGGGATTGTATTAAATGTGGTATCTAGCGGGATAGCTTCTCTTCTTCTTCCAATGGGAAGAACCGGTCATTCTAGGTTTAAAGTCTCATTCAATCTCCATGAAGAATCATCATGTGGGATTTTTAAGGGGACCCCCCTGGCGGAATTAATGGTGCTTGCACAACTGATAATTTGAGATGAAGCTCCCATGATGCACAGATATTGTTTTGAAGCATTAGACAAAACATTGAAAGATATTATGGGATTCAAGAATCCAAATACTAGAGATATACCCTTCGAATGTAAAACTGTTGTACTTGGTGGAGATTTTTGACAAACTCTTCCTGTGATTCCCAAGGGTACTAGGCCGAACATAATACATACAACCATAAATTCTTCCCACTCACTAGTGCAAAAAAGGCGATTAGAGGCGGTTCAAAATAGCCTTTGGAGGCGGTTATGAACCGCCTCTTATACCAGCGACGCTTAAAGTAAAAAAACGGGCGGCGGTTCTAAGAACCGCTGCCAATAATAGTTTTGGCATCGGTTATTATCTACTAACCGCTGTCAAAAACAGAAACCGGGCAGCGCTTCTTAGCAAAGAAGCGCTGCCAAAACTATTATTGGCATCGGTTCTTATCTAAGAACCGATGCTAAAAACAGAAACCGGGCAGCGCTTCCCTCTCTTCAAAGGAGCCGCAACTATTGCATTAGCTGCCGAGGCGCTTACGCAATTTCCCCAAGCCCAAAAACAAAGGATTCTGAGCCTGTGTCTAGCCAACCGGTGGAGACCCATGTAGGTGGTGAACGAGGATTTCTAACCGCCTGGCCTGGACCACAAAGAAAGAGCACAAGCAGGGAATATCCCGAGTCTCATGTAAGACAACTAAGTCAAAAGTCACACTCATCTGAGAGGATCGTACCAATTCGGTCGATCCGGAATGGATCGGTTAAACATTCCATTAGGGAGCCTGGTCTTGACTCTTCTGACTCGGACCTGTTCTAAAAAAGTCGAGGCATCCATAGCAATAATTAATTCAAATGGGTTCACAGCGGTAGTGGGAATTCTCCTGTTCCCTGATCAAGCCGTTAGCACCTTTTTTAGTACTCCTTGAGCTAATCCCTCATTGTTTTCGAATCTTTGGCTCTATCGAACATACAGGGAATTGGAGATCGATTTTTTGTTCGAGGTTCAAGAGGGAGGTTCCTTTTCATGTCCGATCCAGACTTTCCCCAACGACACAAAGGAAGCTACGGGCGGGGACAAATGAAACCAATGAAGGCAATGGCATTAGATCCATTGAGAAAAGCGAACATAGAAAAAAAGAACAAGAATAGCCACAAGTCAACTATATAGCTAAAAGAAATAAAGCAAAAAAAAAAAAGCAAATAGCCATAACCCGATTACATAATTCCAAAGGGATTTTAAAAATACGAAAGTACACTTGGCCATTACTATTTTTAAACACGTTGTTTCTGCCCTCCATTTGGACCGAGAAACTCCATTCAAAGAAATGATTAAGCTCGGATAAAAAAATATGCAAAACCTAAACCTCCATGCAAGAGATAAAAAAAAGAGTCCATCTCCAAACACTGAAAAACTTATACGGGACCGAGAGTGAACAACTATCCAGAAGTCCCACAACATAAGTGAAATCTGACCCAATCCAAAGCTTATGCTATCTAAAACTAAACGCACATTCAACCTAAACAAAAACTACAAAAAGGTTAGCCTCAAACACATGACTCTAAGCCGCCTAACCATAAAAAAAAAACCTTACAAAAACCCTCGATATGTCCGAAAAATACCTGCTAAAACATAATCACCTGGGGCACCACTAGCCCTATCGTATTTACCTTAATCCATCTGACGAGATGTGGAGACTAGATAACAAGCGTGAGCTTCACCGAAAACCAACTTCTATTGGGAATACGATGCCTCCGAAGGGTCAAAGATCACCAACTGTGTTATGTATGTATCCCATGTCGATCGGAGCTGATTCTACAATGGAACTCCGAATAAGCATGATCGCATTCATCACCTATGGTTCAATATTCTGAAAAGTGAGTTGATTCTGCACATGCCAAATAGTCCAACAAGTAGAAACGAACACAATCTTCCAAAGGAACTGAAGTCCTAGATTAAACTTAAGATTCATATCAATGACACACAACTCATGAATACCTATAAGGGGATCAAAGTTAAAGTCAAATGTGTCAATTAACCAATCCCAAATCACCCAAGTAAAGGGGCAAAGCCAAAATAAATGGTCATATTCTCCACCGCCGAGAGACCCAAAAGACAAATCGAGGCACCAATGTACCCCCGAGTACGCATACAGTCAAGAATTACCAATTTGTTGTGAATGGCCCTCCACACAAACAAAGATCTCCGATGAGGAATATGAGAGTTCGAAACCCATGACCCCATGTCACAGTTATAAAGTGGGGTCAAGTTGACTCGTAGGCCGCTTAGCTAAAACACCTCCGTTATGAGAACATTGCCAAAGTCTCTTATCCAACCTGGAGTCATTAGATATTTTAAAATACTTATGACAATGTTCATGAATCTATATATATATATATATATATATATATATATATATATATANTCAGAAGCCTTTTTGAACTACCCTGCAAAATCCAAGTAATTAAAGGGACAAATTAAAATTATTAGGGTTAATTAAGTTACTTGACATATTTTTCTAGTTTAAATTGTACCCGATCTTGGCTATTTGTAAACCTTAAGCGGGTGTTTGAAAAAGCTTAATGGAATATTTGTAATTATAAATAAAAAAAAAATAGTAATTTTGTAACTAGGCTAAAATTTAGGTGCGGCCATTGTAATTTATCCAAATTTAGTTGTCACTAAGTATGAACAATAGCATTTTAATTTGTCTGACCTTGGAGTTCAATTCCTTTTCTGCTGATGAAGGAAATCTGAAGTGATTGTGAGGTGTCATTTGAACTCTAGACCCTGTGGCATCTCAAGTATCAGAATGAATGCCAATAACAAAGTTAAACAAAAGTTAAAAAGCTAGAAAAGTTAAACCCAGAATCCCATGGCACTCTCCAATCAACAGAAGATCAAACAAACAAAATCAAGCAAGTGATAAGTCGAAGCTACAGTAAATAAATTCAGCATAACATCTTTGTTTCTAATCAAAACTCAACGCTATTCTGCTAAAAAAGAAAACAAGAATCAACCCATAGAAATTAATGGATATTTGCGTGAGTAAAGCAAAATGTCAAGATCAACGATAAATAGGCGGAATTAGCCAAATAGTAAAGATGCATAGATATTTAATTGTGGCACTAAACCGACGGGTGACAGCTTCCAGCAGTGGCATGTATGCATTTAATATGGATATTACAGCTGTATGTTTAAGCAACTTATGCCTACAATTTATGTCCTCAGACACGTAAACAGAATATGTACCTCTTTTTGAATGGCATTACCAAATTTCTAATTGAATTTAGAGAAGACTGAATAAAACAAGCAAATATCATGATGCCCATATAGAAAACGCCCCTCAACTATAGCTGAACGACCAAATCCAATTTCTAGAACCAATACCAAATTCTATAAATAACTACATAGACTCAGAGTTCACTAGATAATTTATTCTGCCAGAACACTTCCTTTTCCAAACTCTGTAAATAACAAACACCATAGTCACCACATAAAAAAAGGAGAATCTAAAATCGAAACGAGCAGGCCGAAAATTCTCACCGAAACCCTTGGAACCACCGGTTCAGTCAAAACAACCCACACTGAAAGAGAATAAATTAAATAAAACCGCTTCCTTCAATTCCCGGCACGAAGGAGTGGAAAATACAATATTATAAGAGTGAAATGATAGAAGTAAAATCTCACCCTATGAGCTGTCTGAACATAAGGAGACTTTCTAGACAAAGCAACCTATCAAAATAAAAGATAGTTTCACTGCAAAATACTTTACATGCATAACTGAGCACCAAAACTAAACAATAGATAAGTTTGGAAACAAACATTGATCTTGAACATGTACTTAGCACTACCAGCCGATTCCAACTGTGAGGACAAACTGCATAATCAGAAAACTTACAACCTACACCAGCTCCAAGCATATTAATAATTCGTCAACAATGTCCAAATGATCCGTTATAATAACCTTTAAACAAAAACATTGGTATATTCTCTCTCTTACCTGATCCCGAGAAATGAAGGGAAGCCCGAGCTCGGCCAAAGGATGGCGCGAGATGGAGTCGAACCAGTCCCTTCCTTTACATTGCTGAAGACCTTGTACAACCGCAGATTGAGTTATGAAGTTTTTGATGGTTGGTTTCCCAGCCTGAATCACGGGCACGTTCCGAAGCCTGTACTTCGAAAGCAGCAACATGACGCTCAACATCGAACTATCCGGAGCAACCAGCACAAAAGGCGCCCATCGGTAAGACTTCAAGATAGACCTCACCTATATATATACCAATAAAAAGAATCACATGTATTTTTCTTGTAGGGAAAGATGCAGATTTTAGTCTCATGTGTTCTTTTTTTTTCACAATTTAGCCCCATAAGTTTTGGATTTGTGCAATTCTAATCCAATAATTTCTTATTGGTCAAATTTTGTCCAACTCTCTTACTATTTCAATATTTCATTGGCAACCAATTTAATGACAATGATTGTTATTTTTGCCGAGAGGCAAAATCGTCACATCATCAAACACCTTATTAGCATGCAAGTAATTAGAAGAACATTAAAGGTGTTCAATTTTTACCGTAGCCGACTTAAAGGGCTCCTCGTGAAGCATAACCTTGTAAAAATCTTCACCCAGCTTACTCGMTGCGGCCGTTGCATCTTTCCCCATTCCCCTATCCGCCTCTACACCRCCTGCCACTGCCATGAGTATGTACCGTATGATTACGAGTATACCAATCACCAATCATTATGACTATATCGCCATCCGGAGTATTAAAAGGCAGAGGAACAACGGCCCGGTTGTTTATGATAAGCGAGCCGAACCCACCGGAGGCCCTCTGCAAACTCAGTGATGGATAATAAAAGAAGCTACCGATTTGATCCTTGACCTGAAACTGGTAAGTCCAGTTCCATTTCRGGGGTATGGGGCAATTTGTGCCCAACACACCATCTTKCCATGAAGCTCGGYGCATTTGGGTCCCRGACCTATCATTAAAGCAACAATAATCATATACTACGTTGTTGTTTTTTTGGAAACAATTGTTTCTGCAACCTAAGAAATAGCATACCATGTAATTAGGAGGTTTTCATCCAATTTATTCCTCACATTTACAKCAACATTGTAATTARTGGTGACGTTAATGACGGGGCCTGGGAATTGTTTGTTGACTGCTATAACCTGCAAAATGTAATAATCAATAGAATGAAGTTACAACAAATCAATCATCATCATCGTCATCACTTTTGTTATGAATGAACTAGTTGTTCTTAACTTCAGGAAAAAATGCATATTTATGCCAGTATCCAAAAAAATAAAATTTATATATATTAATAAAGAACATCTCTCTTTTAAAATAACTGTGGTCCTTCAAGAACTTTTCTAATTAGGCCATTGCCTCATTTTACAGTACAACCAAACCAGGGACCGGGAAAAAAACCCGAAAAGAAAATCATTAAAGGCACATAAATAGTACAAACGCTCCCCAAAATTAATGCTGCGAGTTTCTAAAGCTTCAATTCATTTCATTGAAAAAAAAGAAAAAGAAACTCATAAACAAAAGTTTACCTTTTTCTCTTTCTTTTTTTTCATTCACATTTCAGGAAAATAATGAATTACCAAAACGAACTAATAATAGATTCTGATACCAGAAAAAGAAGAAGAAAAGGCAAAAGAATGGTGTTACCTGCTGAGGAACACCAAGTGGAGAAACAGTAATGTAAGAGAACTCAAAGTCGAAGGAAGCAAATGGGTCRTCACCCAAACACACCCCTAACACCAAACCAATTGAAACCCAATACAACAAATATAAATCCCCCATAACTAATTACGCTAAAACCAGAAATGATTCTTTATAGTTTCTCAAAACTCTCTCTTTCTCTCTTAATAAACATGGAAGAAAAACTCACCCATTGAGTAGCGGCGATTTTCCTTGTTGGATCCCGTTGATCGATGAAATTGGGATCACGTCCTTCGTCGTGTCCAGTCACTCGTACCCTCTACATCACAAATTCTCTTGCTTGTAAATAATTTCTAATCGATTCAAATTATAGGAAGGGTTAGCTACAAATACTGACATTTGCTTATGCCTTGCAAAAGGGTACYCTCGGGGGTGGTCGGTCTCACAAGAATTTTAAAAGATAAGTGTGTTATTTAATAATTAGACTAAACTTGTAGGAAATTACTGTTTGGAAACTCACATGTAGTTTCATCCCGGAAARTTCTTGCACAAAACCGGCAGCAACAATCTGATCTCGCRAGATTCGAACGAAAGGATGCTCGAGCAGCTTAACGGCCGAGGGTCGATCCTCGGGTCGTCTCCAAAAGCACCGTTGAAGAAAATCCTTCCCTTCAGCAGACAATATTTCTGGTATAGGCGGTGATCTGTTCGATACATTGAACATTTGCACCTATCATGAGTTACACACTCATGGGCATGAGTTTTAAGAGGTAATTGAAATGCTTAGAAAATAAATATAGAATAATAAGAGAGAAAATTGTATGTTTATCCYTTTTCCTGGAACTTGATATATGTTYATTAAAAACCTAACTTAGTATTAACGCTTTGCAAAAAAAGGATGAAAACGAGTTCATACCTTCACAACCTGGGTACTGTAATTTCAGGTAACACGCGTAAACATCAAGTGGAGTTTTTTTATGTACATGATGAACTCATCTCCAACCTTCAGCGACGCGATTAAAATCTAAAAAACCCATATATTCTCCAAGAAACGAATGATAGGATTCCAATTAAGACAAACGAAAGATTTCGAATAGGGATTAGGTTTTTCATCTCATTAAGATCGGAAAGGGGATCTGATCGAACAGGGAATTAGTTTAGGAGCTCCATTGACGATCGTGAGCAATGTCTTGTTTTTGGAAGCGCGTCTAAAAATAACTGCGCCATCCCCTTTTTTTTATTGGCAGCGCTTTTCCAGATAAGCGCTGCCCGATTTCATTATTGGTGGCGGTTATATTATAGAACCGCCACCATGTCTTTTTATTGGCAGCACTTGTACAAATAAGCGCTGCCCGATTTCACTATTGGTGGCGGTTATATCATAGAACCGCCACCCGGATGATATTTTTTATTTTTTTATTTTCATAAGCAGCGGTTCTTTGCTAATAAGCGCTGCCTTTTCACTTTTTGCAGCGGTTCCTCTTTGAACCGCCACTTATGAAGCGCCACCAATCAACTTTTTTCCACTAGTGACTTATGGAGACACTGTAAGGTTTTGAGATTGACAAAGAATACGAGGTTTCAAAATCTCAGCTCAGAGCCTGATTCGAATGAATTGAAAGAGTTTTCTCAATGGATATATAGCATTGGAGATGGGACGGTTGGAGGATCGAATGATGGCATCGTTGAAATCGATATTTCAGAGGATTTATTGTTGTTAGATGATGGTGACCCTATTGCATCAATTGTGGTCAGCACTTATCCGCAATTTGAAACAAATGCTGAATGTTCTGTTTATTTGGAGGGTCGAGCTATTCTTGCACCAACACTTGATGTGGTCAATTTAATCAATGAGTATATGACTTAATTGAATGAATGGGAATGTAAGGTATATTTGAGTTCAGATAGTGCGTGCAAATCCAATGCAAATGTTGACATTTTGCAAGACGTCCATTTAACTGAGTTTTTGAACACAATCAAGTGTTCTGGGTTGCCGAATCATGAGTTACGATTGAAGGTTGGTACTCCAATCATATTGTTGAGAAATATTGATCATTCACTTGGTTTGTGCAATGGAACTAGATTGTTAGTTATGAAACTGGGTGATCATGTTTTGGAGGCAACGATTCTCCAAGGAAGTAATGTGGGTGAATTAGTACTTATCCCACGAATGACCGTAACACCAGCGGATCCTAGGTTGCCGTTTAAGTTTCAATGAAGGCAATTTCCGATTATTCTGTCATATGCAATGACAATTAATAAAAGTTAAGGCCAATCCCTATCCCACGTTGAACTTTTCTTGAAAAAGTCTGTTTTCAGTCATGGTCCACTGTATGTTGCGATATCAAGGGTCACCAACCGAAAATGTTTAAAAACCTTGATTTGCGATGATGGGAATAAACGTAGAAAAAAAACTACGAATGTTGTGTACAAGGAAGTATTTCATAATTTGTAAATTATAAAATTTTGATTATTAATAGTTTTGCTAAGCATGTTCTGCATAATGTTTAATTCTTCAATTTCCTACATTTATTATTTTAATCTTTATCTTATTCTAGTTTTGTTTAAATTATTATAACTACTTATTTATTATATTATTAACATAAAAATAATATTAAATATTTGATAAATTAAACCTTAAAATTATTCCCCCATGCACCGCACGGGTGTTATACTTAATAAAATAAAACAAAACACCCAAATACATCATTTTCTCCAACCCTTCACCACCACTCCAACTTTGTCATTAGCGTCGCCCATCACACCGTTGCCGCCACCGTCGAACAGGAAGAATAAAAAACGATGATGGTAAGTGACGGATTTGAGCGGTATAGGGTAAGAAACAGATGCAAAATATGGGGTTTGTCTGTGGTTTGTTAAATAGAACTCATGTGCTCGAACTTTTTGATCGAACAATACAACATTGTTTGAAAAAAAAGAAACGAACAACCCTTTTTTAGCCTAAAAGGGGCGTTCATATTATTTTTTGAACAATATTTTGTGTACAGATCAATTCTTTAAACATATGTTTTGTATTCGAATCGATTTTTTTGTATTGAAAAATCTGATTCGAACGACATTTTTTGAAGACTTTTTTTTTTCTTTTATCTTTTTTCAATGGCACGGGTGCCATGGCGGCAACGACAACGTATTTCTATGCGCATGGTTTTTTATATTCTTCAATAGCCGGCGGCCATGGCGGTGGCTGCGGTGATGGACGATGGATGGGGTGGTGGTGGAGAGTTGAAGGATATGAAATATTTATGGGTGTAAGATTAAAGTGTAATATTGATATTTTTGTAATAATATTTTTCAGTGGGATGCGTATATCTGCATCGTTTGGTTTAGATTTGTTTTTTTATTAACCAGTAATTGTGGCAATTTATTATGTGGACCTGGGTGCACCTTGCTAGGTGCACCCTGTTTTACGTGATGATATCTGATAATTATATGTGATAATATCTGACAGTTATACGTGATGATATATGGTAGTTATACGTGATGATATGTGTCATAGATTTAGAGTTTAGAGTTTACTTTTCCATTTTAGGATTTAGTTTTACATTTTAGGGTTTAGTTTTTCATTTTTAGGGTTTAATATTTCATTTTAAGGTTTAGTTTTTTTATTTTTTTAATTTAATTTTCCATTTTATTTCTATCATTCTGCCAGTTATATGTGATGATATGTGTTAGTTATATGTGATGATATATGCCAGTTATATGTGATGATATGCGATAGAAATTTAGGATTTAGAGTTTAATATTCAATTTTAGGGTTTAGTTTTTTATTTTAGAGATTAATTTTTTATTTTTAGGGTTTAATTTATTGTTTTAGGTTTATTTTTTTAATTTTAGGATTTTAAATTTTAGATTTAGAATTTCAATTACTTGTGATGATATGTACCAGTTATATGTTAGGATTTTAAATTTTAGATTTAGAATTTCAATTACTTGTGATGATATGTACCAGTTATATGTGATGATATGTATCTGTTATATACGATGATATGTACCAGTTATATACTATTCCAGTAATTGTGACTTGAGTATTTTAAGTTATTATATTATATTAATAAATTAATAATATTACATTTACATTGAATGAATTACACCATCAATTTTAATTCGCTCCGTGCATCATACAGATTAAGCACTAATTAATATTTAAAATACTTATTCCATATTTTGAACATCAGCCAAATTGACCAAAAAAGGCTGAGGTTGAAGGTCCTAAAAAGAAAATGTCCCAATTTAGCTTTTGAGTTTTCTTAGTTACCAACATGCTCATTTGACTCGGAGCAAGATTTCGATTTCCATTCATCAAAATAAGTGTTTTCAATCTATACATCATATTTTATTATTTTCTATAATTTGATTCACTAACAATACTGGTTGATTATAATTTATGTTTTGGAAATTAAACGGAAGAAAAATAAATTTTATTTTATTTTCCTACTCAATTGTTAAATAAATAAATGATTATAATTTATGTTTTGGAAACTAAACGGTAGAAAAATAATTTATAAAAATCGAAGACTTTTGTGAAATTAATAGAATCCTGAATTGAAATATTTAGTATTGTATAGATTTTAAAATCCACCCGATTCTATATCGAAAACCCTGAATTCTATAAGGTTGATATAATTCCAAGTTGAATACATTTAACTTTTTGTGAAAGCATAAAAATGCTAGAAAGATAGTCAAATGCAATTACAATTTCAAAAATCCACATTTTCTTTCCATCTATCCGCTTGCAATTCTCATATATATATCACCATTATAAATAACTTGCCTTTGCCTCCATCAAAATCCATTCAAATTGGTATGTTTGGCGGATAAAACTGATAAGTTAGCTGATAACTGATAAGTTAGCTGATAGTTGATAGCTGATAGTTGATAACTGATCTAAACAAAAGCGTTTGACAAATTTAGCTGATACGCTGACTAAAAAATACAAAATTACACAAAAATACATGTTAAAAATAATAGTGTCTATTTTTTATTTATTTTTATATAATATTAGGATTATGAATTTAATTATTATTGTTTCTATTACCAATTTTATTTTATATACATATACATATACATATATATATATATATATATATATATATAATTTTTAATAATTTCACAATACTTTTTTTTAACGGATTGGGGAGAGGATTCTTTTTTTTTTCTTTTCCTTTATACGCCGTCTTATAGTGAAGCTAATAATAATAATAATAATAATAATAATAATAATAATTTCACAATACTAAAATAATTTTTAGAAAATTCATCTAACAATTAATAAAGTGGTGAAATTAAAAAAAAAACTAACGAAATAATAGTGTAGTTTTTAAAAATAATAAAAAGGTTAAAATAGGAATAAAATCAAAAAGCTCCATGAGCTTATTTGAAATGCTTGTAGTAGTAGCATCTGAGATAAGTTCAGACTTTTTAAATAAGCTCATGCAACCAAACAAGGCTTATTTAAATACAAAAAGTTTATAAGTCCTCTGAATAAGACATAAGCTAGCTTATTATTCTTACCAAACATACACAAAGTAGATGATGACTAGCAAAGAGATTTTATGTTTCACCTTCTTTTCACTCGTCTTACTTAGCAATAAGCTCATCATCTCATCCGAAGCAAAAAGATGGCTTCCATATTTCGAGAAGGTGCGAGTCATAGTGCGAAACGATATTCCCAAGGAAAACATAACGATTCATTGTTGGTCGTCGAAAAATGATACTTCCCGTGGCGATTCAGAGTGAACTTTTGGCGCACGACAAAGTTTATGTGCGAATTTACGACCAAACACGGTCATGGGCAGTATGGTGTTTACACGGCTGGGGTGGCCCGCTTCTGTCATCAATATTGTTTCTGGAAGGTACGAAGGAATGGGCCATGCTTGCAGGTGAGAGATCAGCTGGGCAACGAGCTATATGAGTGTCAAGACTGGAAGCACACTATATAGCTCCTAATTACTTTATTAATTAATACGACTGCGGTGCTTAGCAATTAAGCAAAGCCCAAATAGGAAGAGATGATCTTTCCATTTTTATATATTTTTGTCGCCTATTGAATTCTATAATGCATCCTCATTTGATAGAATTGTGGTGCCTTCAATATATAATTTGATTGGTGTATTTTAAGTATTCATATTCTATGGAATATTTCTCAATAATCAAGTGCTCCTCAATTTTAAATTTCATATATTTTATTATTTCAATATACGGCCTTCTCTATAATTACAAAAATACCCTGATTTTAAATGACTACGATGCTGTTACTAGCCCTAAAGATGTTTTAAATACACCTACTAATATCTAGATACACCTCAGATTTATATTTGTAAAAACTAATTATTCCGTGGATTGATTCAAGCGTTTAGCGGCACGGCAGTACACGAAGAATACATAAAATCAATTACACATATAAACAATCCAGTGCACGAGCGTTTTTCCAATCATTTGCTCGTAAGGCCTACCTGGTCTGAAAAAGGCTCTGGTTAATCAGTACGTAGGAAATGCATTTAGAGGAAAAAGGGGTCCAAATATATATCAATCTATACACCATGTAAAAATTTATTATTATTTAATTATACATGATGATATGTCATAAAAGTTTATTTTTCTAATTAATTTTCCATATTTAAGGTTTAATTTTTTATTTTAAAATCTAATTTTTAATTTTTTTATTTAGTTTTCATTTTAGGGTTCCGAAAAAAATCTATCACTCTACATGTTATATGTGATGATATGCGTTAGTTACATGTAGGGATATATATGATAAAAATTTAGAGTTTAGAATTTAATATTCAATTTTAAGATTTAGTTATTCATTATAGGGTTTAGATTTTCACTTTTAGGGTTTAGTTTTTCGTTTTGCCTTTATATTTTTCATTTTAGGATTAGATTTAGAATTTCAATTATTTGTAATGATATATATCGGTTATAGATGATAATTAGTTTAACACCCGTGTATTATACGGGATTTATAAAAAACTAAATATGAAAAATATTTGTGAAAATCATAAAATTTTAAATTTAAAATAAAAAATTGAAATGATGTGTTATCAACCCGTGCTCTGTTCAGTTTATTAATTATTATAATCATTGATTAATATTATACTTTAATGTTTAGATTAAATTTGTTAATAATTATATTTACTATGTATAAAAGTTCAAAAGATGTCACATTTTCAACCCGTCTCTAATATATATTAATTAATTATTATTAAATCACTTTATATTTATGTTTAGATTAACTTTTTTAGTAATTACAGTTACATACTTTGAAAAACTCAAAAAGTGTCATACTCTCAAACCTTTTCGTATTGTGTCATTGTCTAATAACTCTTAATTAATTGTTATTATATAATTTTTTCTTATTTAGATTGAGTTCATTACTAACATTTGGTTACATACTCCAATTATTGCAATATATCATAATTTACGTATGTAGAATATTTAAAATTTCAAAATTAATTTATTTCAACTTTTATTATAAATACAATTTATTAATTATTTTCATAAATAATTTTTTTTGTAATTAAAATTATTTCATATGTGATTTGTCTTTTAATTAAAATAATTAATTAAATTTTTTTTTACTAATTACATATGACTTATTTATGTTATTATTTTAGAAGTATAAAGGAAAATTGTTGAATTAGACAAAATATAAGAAAAAAAACTATTAAGTTAGGCTAAATATAATAAAAATAAAATATTAAATTAGGCAAGATACAATAAAAGAAAAATATTAAATTAGGTATAAATTAGGTTCGAATGACACGTAAGCAACTGAAACACCAAAATATTTTATTATCCAAGCGAAGCATGTACCAGGTATATGTAGTGATATATGTCAGTTATGTACGATTATAAAAATTAAATTAATGGATGCACGGTATAATGGCTCCAAATAGACCATCTATAAGAACAATCAATTAATTAGTGAAAAGTATGATAATAATAATAATAATAATAATAATAATAATAATAATTATTATTATTATTATATTTTAAAGCATGGTTTCATAAATTAGACTTATAATAGAAATAATTAAAGTGGAAAAAAAAACACCTCCTCAATTCATTTCTAGATGACTGTAACACGACTTTTCGAGGGGCTTGATAAATATATTCCTTCCGAGCACATGAAAAACGTGATTTACTGTTTTGAAGTTTATGCCATTGTGGGGAGATCATTTTTATGCAATAGTTACTAAATTCTTAAATGTTATTGCACTGAGCATGTGAGATTTGTTTCTATGCATGGTCTCTTAGTTTCTATATAGAACTTGTTATATGTGGGCTAGATAATATGCGGTCAATAAATTAGGTGAGCATTATTTAGTATCAAGATGTTGAAGCTAGGATTTGATTAAATGATTTGATTTGAGTTTACTGAGTTAGAATACTTGAGGAAGAAAACTTTGTTTCCTATGTTTACATTTGCAATTCTACATGGAAAATCATATTTTATATTCTGCTATCTTTTGATGTCTTATTTTTCTTATCGATCATGTTTATTTTCTTGAATATAGGCTTTGCAATACAGAGATGACCCTTTTTCAACTTATGGCTTCAACAATCAAAGATGTCAAATGTGCTTGCAGTCTGATCCATTCCATAAGGTCTTGGACAGATTATCCCAGCCAGGTTGTGTTTCTCTTACTATGTGTCGGGGAAATTGGATTTGGTAAAGTTATATATGGTAGCTTTGATCAAATATTCCAAATGTAGACGGGTCGTTAATTGTGTAAATCGAACGTCAAATTATTAATATACGTTTCGAGTAGATTATGGTGGTATATTTACTTTCACAAATCTATTTTTGGGTGAGTGAAAAGTCAATGACCAAGATTGGACATTTGGAAGGTAATGAGTGTAAGGAATTTCCAAAGTTGATAGGAAATGTCCTATATATGAATGATATTCATTTTTTTTGTGGAAATCAAATTATTAGAGATGGTGGATCGCAAACTATTTAATTCTTTGGCTTTAATTAGTTTGGGCCTCTTCTTGAAACTTCAAGTCAAGTCTTTCATTGAGTAAGATAAAAGAGATTGGCTTGTAAGTCTTTCTTATGTAAGATAAGGAGATTGACTTGTATTAGAAATCCTAATTCCTATAAATTTCCTATTGTTTCAGGTCCCTCATATCTATAAATACCAACTCCCACCAGGTTGACTGGATTGTCTGCTCCGTCCAGCTCCGCGTCGTTCGCTCGCCTCGATGGTTAACTTTGCCTTTCGTTTCGTTGTTTAATTATGTTATATATTTGTTATGTTTATATATAATATATTTGCTCGATTACGTTAGATCTGTTAGTTCGATTATTTCCCGATATTATTGCAATATGTTACCTGTTTTCCCAATAGCTTAAGATTCTTATTAGTGATTTAATTCCGATACTAACAAGTAATTTATTTGTGATTGTTTTGAGCTATTATCTGACACAATGGACGGAGAACACTAGTCTGGACACAAATCATGATGGCTTTAATCATCCAAACAGCCAAACTAATTCCAATATTCAATTCGACGGACAAGTCACAAGCAGGTCAACTGCAATTCAATAAACACCTTATCAAAGACAAATAAGGAGAACCGTCATCCCTGTCATAAAACCAAACCAACCCCAACATTATCAAAAACCCTAAATCCATAGGGATTCCGTTTCCTAGAAATTGGGTTATCTGATAAACTTCTTCGAATTTTCATCGGCGGCGACCCGGCGTCTTGGCGATGGTCGGAGACGTTGGATTCGGAGGCGGTGGTCTGCAAGCAGGCTGCTCACGCAGCGGCGTCAGTGGCGGGATGCAGCTGCTGCCGTTGCGCGCCGTTCACCGGCAATTTCGAGCGGCGACCAAGGCGGCGTGTGGCGGCGGACCGAAGCTGGCAGACGGGCGGTGGTGAACGGAGCTGCAGCCTTGAGTTTTGCTGCTTCTTCGTCCATGGCGGCTGGTCCTCGTGAAGAAGGTAGCAAAGCATGGGCTAGGGTTCATGTTTGGGCCAAATCATATGTTGGAGATGGACTTTTTCTTTGTTGGACCCGGTTTCAATGAAATTGTTGGCTTCGGTTTGGAGAAATTATGATATATCATGATGGGTCAAATAATTATAAAAGTACTGGGCCTATTAATTGAGAAGTTGGGCTTGATTCCTTAAACTGGAAAAGGTATAAAGAGTAATTTTGAGCCTTATAAACTAAAATTCATGTCGAAAGGCCAAGTCAGTTTTGGTGATTGGCTAGTATTTGGGCCTGTGTTTGGGTCAAGTCCATTTGGGCTGTATGACAACAGCATATGGCCTTTGTTTGGTCATTTGCTGGGCTTAATTTCATTAAGTTTTGGGCCTAATTGATTAAGTCATGGACTTAAACAATTGTTTGGCAATGACTAATTTGGTCTTGGGCCAAAATTGGTAATGAAGTTTAATAGAAATTAAACTTGGGCCTGAATGATAGTAAGGCCTATTGGGTTGCAATTGTAGCAGCCGTTGGTTCTTCTTGTAAAGAAGAAATTGGACCTTGATGGGTCATGAATATTGAGCAAAATATTATTTATTTGGGCTCAACAAATAAAGTCTAGTTTCGGAATAGATTTATAATAAATTGTGAGACCAAATTGTTGAATTGGGTTTCAAATTTATTATAGTGTGAGAATTTTAAGCTTGATCTAATTCGGCTTAGTAATTCTATAAACTTATAAATGTGAACTCATTGTTTGAGTTAAATTTATAAAGGTCGATGTGAATTAAATTTGAATTTAATTTATGAATTGAGTCTTGAGATTTAATTGTGGGAGTCTCTCATCTTACTTCGATTTTTCAATGGTGAAAAATGTGACCTTGTTGGTCAAATAAAGTGGATATTGAGATAGCTAAAATGAGATAGATAATCTCATAAGAGTATTGAATTTGTAAAATTCATATAAAGCTCGAAAAGCCAAAAGAAGATTATGAGAAATCATAATTATTAGTTCTGTGTGCTATAATATAAAGCCCATTATAAGTCCAACAAAATTGATAAAATTAAATTTACAATTAGATGTCAATTTTGGTTGAAGACACAAGTGAGAGATTTGTGTTGAGGCTAAAACGCCTAAAGTATCTTTTCATTTGGTGGAAAGAGTTATGTACCTCTAGAGTTATTTCACATCGAGATATGTGATATGAAATTTGTGTAAACTAGAGGGGCTAAAAAGTAAATTATTAATTTCATTGATGACTGCACAATAATTTGTGACATTTATTTGCTAAGGGGCAAAGGCAAAATTTTCGATGTTTTCAAAGTCTTCAAGTATGAAGTTGAGTATCAACTTAAAACTCGAATTAAGATGATTCAAAGTGATTGAGGTGGAAAGCATGTTGTACTGTGTGAGGAATTTTGCGCTGAATATGGCATAATTCATCAAACAACTGCTCCATGTACACCTAAATCGAACGGCGTCGTTAAACGCAAGTATAGAACTCTGGAAGAAATGATGAACGTTATGTTAATCAGTTCAGGGTTAACCCCTGATATGTGGTGGGTGACGACCCTTTCGCTAACCATATTTTGAATAGGTTACCCTACATGGAAAAGCAAAAGACTCCATATAAGTTATGGAAAGGTAAGCTTGTGCTTACAGTTACCTCAAAGTGTGGGGGTACTTGGCTAAGGTAAAAGTACCAGAGCCAAAGAAAGTGAAGATATGACTTAAAATAGTCGATTGTTGCTTCATTAAATATGAGCACTGCGTATAGATTCCTAGTACACAAGTTTGTTATACTTGATGTGAATGAAGGAACGACCTTTAAAGTAAGGAATGCAATACTTTGAACACTTTTGTCCTTGCAAAGGAAATAGTGATGGTTGTAAAAGAGAGTTCATGGTGCTATAGATGAAGCAACACTTCTTATAACTCAAGTTGCATCACAAAATGGTGATGGTGATGATTCTAGGGCTAGGACTACTTAGATGATTTATTTGTTAGATAATGAATCTCAAGAAGTCTTGTCTAGTCCTAATTCTTATATGTGGAAGGAAGCCATCAATGTTGATTCAATTTTGCAGAATCATACATGGAAGTTGATTGATTTTTCCCATGGTAGTAAAACCCCTTGGTTGCAAGTGGGTCCTAAGGATAAAGTATAAAGATGATGGCTTGATTGATAAGTATAAAGATAGGCTGATAGCTAAATACTTTAAACTAAGAGAAGGATACACTTCTTTGTTACTTACTCACCTGTAACTAGAATCACTTCTATTAAGGTGATTTTGACGATTGTTGCGCTGCACAATCTTGATATTAATCAAATATGAATGCAAATATCATTCTTAAATGGTTCCTGTTCAAGAGAATGAGGTGTGTAGACTTGTTAAATCACCGTATGGATTGAAACAAGCACCAAAGCAATGTCATATCAAGTTTGATACTGTGATGATGACCAATGTCTTTCGCATCACTAAATGCGATAAGTGTGTTTATGTGAAGAACACACCTAACTCTTTAATCATTGTTTGTCTTCTGTTGATGACATGTTGATTTTAAGTAACTCAAGTGATATGATCAAAAGTACTAAGAACATGTTGAAGGACAACCTTGATTTAAAGGATTTGGGGGTTAGCCGATGTGATTCTTGGGATTAAGATCATAAGAAATCAAACAGCATAGTACTTTCTCAGTCCCACCATGTGGAAAGCGTACTGGAAAGGTGTAAGGGGTTTAATGATAAAATGGCTAAAATTTCATTTGACGATAACCTTCGTTTGGTGAAAAACAAAAGTGATTCAGTGGGTCAGCTGGAATTTGCTAGGATTGTTGGAAGTCATATGTACGTTGCTAGTTGTACTAGACTAAATCTAGCTTATTCAGTGAACTAAGTAAGTAGGTTCACGGGTAATTTGAATAGTGACCACTGGATAGGGTTAACTAGAGTATTACTATACTCGTAGTATACTCTGAGTTATGGGTTGCATTATATGAGATATCCAGAAGTACTAGAAAAGTACTGTGTTTTGAACTGGATATAGGACTCTAAAGATTCACACTCCACGAGTGGGTATGTTTTACCATCGGTGGAGGTGCTGTATTTTGGAGGTCCACTAAGTGAATATGCATAGCCCCGTCCACCATGGAATCAGAGTTCATAGCTATGAACAAAGCTAGTGAAGACGCTGAGTGGCTTCGAGATCTTCTCGAGAACATTTCATGTTGGAGGAAGCCCGTATCAATGGTTATGATACACTGCGATAATCAAGTTGCTATC
>BMAC01000128.1:906289-921390 GCA_014905375.1 Phtheirospermum japonicum
TCGACAATCTAAACATCTTAACAAATTATAAAAACCGCGTCACTTCGCCAAGGGTCCAAACAACAATATCACACACGTTTTCAAACTAAAACAAACAAGCACACGACGAAATTAAAAACCTAGGACGATTCTAATCACCCCACACTTAAAACCTAGCAATGTCCTCATTGCGTAATTAAGCTAATAAAAGATAAAAAGCTTGAAAGTTTAGTCTAAGAGCTAGAGAGAATAAATCCCAAACCCAAGATTGGGTTGGGAGGAGGTGTTTTTGTCTAATGAAAGGAGTCTATCTATTTATACAAGCTAATGAGGGGTAAATTGGTCAATTTATTACTTGTAAGCTTGGACTTTTACATATTTGACCAAATCTGACCCAAAATGGTCATATAAGACCATTTGGGTCGAACTGGCTCGGTTGGACTCGGCATGGCTTGGCATTTGGGCGAGATGGCTCGGACACTGGGTAACCTAGTGTCGAAACAGGTACCCAGTGTCGGCAGCTGTGGGCAGGACTGGGCGGGCGTGGCCAGGCGGGCTCGGCAGGCTTGATTCTTATTGTTGTCGTAAATGTTAGTTAGTTAATTATTTTACATTCGATACACGTAATCTTTTGTTGCTTGTTGTGTGTGCAGGGTGGGTCCCACATCCCGTTCCCTCCGCTAGTATCACCAATAATCGAGAATCGAACGATGGAAACCCTGCTCGAAAGCCCGATTCTGCCCGCTTACACTCTAAACGATCGAAAGACGCCTCCGCCGCTTGATTGATCCGGCCGAGGATGGCAAATTACCGAGCTAGTTTTCCATACGACGACCCTCACATCCAAATTCCCGAATATCCAAATCCATACACAACTCCCAAATATGACGATCCGTATGCTTCGATCGGTAAAGAGTGGATTTACTCTTCCGATCATTATGACTCATACCCCCACAACCAGAGCATAGATCTTTATGCACCGACTCGTGCTCTTTTTGACCCGAGTTTGGACGATCTATATGTTCCCCTCGCCCTTCCATCTTCTTACCCCCATTTTGAATCGTATGCTCCATCAATTTATGATTCCGATTCTTCGAGCTACGATCCTTACAACCTACCCTCGAGCTACGATTCTTTCAATCTATCTGCCTCGAGCTCGTATAAACCGAGCGAAGACCCTTATACCTCACTCTTTCAAGATTTGTCTACGTCCCCACTCCCGGACGTGGAGTCTCTCTTAGCCGAGCTCGTTGGAAGCCTCGATCGCATGGAGACCCACGCTAAGCAAATGGCCAATGACTTGGGTGAGCTAAACAAACCGTACCCCGATGAGATACCCTTCTTTGATGAGGCGGTGCCCACGGTCATTGATGATAATTCGAGATTTGACGATCTTTCGGAAGGTGAACGCTATGAGGTAGATATAGAGAACGAGGAGAATAGGTCGGAAGGCAACGCAACCCCTCTCGGATATTGCGAAGAGGTTGTAATGGAAAGTGAGGAGGTGATATCTTCGGGGTCGCCGATGGCACTTGGTTTATCGAACTTACCTTCTATAGGCGAGGTGGATGCAGTTGTGATGGCCTTGGAGGATGTGGAGCTGATCGAGCCTCTTTCGCCTCCACCCGAAACTTTCCTACTACTTAAACAAGAAAAGGTGGAAGAGGAGGAGGAAGATGTGCTGGGTCCTACTCTCTCGTGCCCGACTACGACTATTTCTAAAGTCGAGAGAAAGGGGACGACGGTTGGGGAGACGAAGAAGCACGCCGACCCGTATTTGGATGATCACGTCTGGGTGATCGACTACTCACACTTACGACCACCGAACCAAGCCCACATTCTTGATTTCTCGATCTTCCGGCTTGCACTACGCGCCCGCCTTGGTGATACTGATCACCCGGTGTCCCTACTCGAGAACACCAAGGCGTGGCATGATCGTCACCTGTTTTTGGATCCTATATAACATTTTCGTATAATCGTCGAGCGAACGACGTAAACCAAACGCGCTACGTGGGAGGCAACCCACGACTTTCTAACTCTCTTTTCTTCTTGTTTTTCTTATTAATTTAGTGTATATTCCATCTCTATATAGTGTTAATGGAAATTTTGGGGTTTGTGTAGGTCCAGTACTGAAGTTTTGGGAGAAAACAGGATCAAAAATGGAGTAGACTGCTGGAATGCAGTCGATCGACTGCATATCTAGTCGATCGACTGGAATGCCTGTCGATCGACTGCACAATCGACTGACGTGATCAAATCGACTGGATTCCAGTACTTTTTAAGCTTTTTGCAAGAGCAGTCGATCGACTGGTCATTTACTAATCGACAGCCAGTCGATCGACTGGCGCCCGATCGACTGAAACCACGGAATCGACTGGATTACAGGGACTTTCGTACTTTCTGACAAGAGCAGTCGATCGACTGTCGGCAACCGATCGACAGCAGTCGATCGACTGCCTGGCAGCGGGCTTATAAATACCAGTCGATCTCTTCCTCCCCAGCACCCCAAAATCGACAGAAAATTTGAAAAAAGAGCAGAAAAAAAAATAGAGTCGAAAACAAAGAAGAGGAAAAGAGAGAAACGACTCTTGGTCGATCGACTGAGCAATTCACGTGGGAATTCACGAGATTTCTTCTCCTTTCTCAAGTTCAATATTCTCCTTGGGTGAAATCGGTTCTTTGATCCTTCTCGAGCAAATTAATCGAGGTACTTCGCTTAAACGATCCTTTGGAAACCAGGAAACTTGATTTTTGTTGTTGATTGTGTTTGTGGGTAGGAATTGGAACCATTCGTTTTTATTTTCACCCTTCAAAATCTCGCCCCCAACGTGTTCGACGAATTGCCCCAAAGAATATCCTATTTTTGTTTTCATCGTTTCTCCGTCGTGTTTCGTTCGTTTTGCTTTTTGAAACCCCCTACTACAAAACCGACCACCTTCTTCCCCGTTTTCATCATATACCATGGATGGTCACTCCGACGACGAACATGGTTACGGCTTTCAACAAGACCCCGATATCGCCGGAAATTACGGTGCCCCTTTTCCCATCTATTCTCCCGACGAGGGGGAACTTTTCCAAAACCTTTCCCAGCGACATTTCGCTACCCCTCGTTTCATTAACGTTGAGCGTATAGACGAATGGGTGGCAAACGGGGACTATGACGGATTCGGCACGCGTCTACTAAGTTTCATCGACGCGATGAATGGCCGGATGTTCGCGTCCTTCCGAGCACCGGCTTATCAGAAGCTAGTGCTCGAGTTTTTTACCTCGTATCAGGATACGCGTGACAGGGGTTTTGATGTGCGTTTCGGGGGAGTTAAACGCCGTATCGATCAGGGGGTGATACAAACGGTGCTCGGGCTTGACTGCCAGGAGTCCTCGTATACGCAAGTGCGTGGATGGAATGAGATTGCGTTCTGGGGGACTATCACGAGCGGAAATGGTAGCCGGGATCGTTACTCGGCGTCGGCGATCGTCGACTTGGCGTTGCTTGGGGCGTACAAATTCTTTGCCCACGTCCTAATGGGCAAGCATGAAAGCACCAACCTCACTCGGCACGAGATATACGTGCTTTGGTGCTTATGCAATGGACATCCGGTCCCGTTTTTTCCGTTGATCCGAGCACAAATTGAAGGGATTCGGAGGACGAGAGGAGGAAGCGTCGCCCGACTCGGCATGGGGCCGATGATCACCGTTCTTGCCCGCTACTTCGGGTTTAAGGCCGAATCGGCGAACATGACGAGGGTCGATCTTTTGGAATTGACGTTCAAAACGCCGCGAGCCCCGACGAACCCGGCGAGATGCCAACGCCACCGGGAGAATGAACGAACCGAGGCCGGCGACGTCCCGAACACCAGTTCGGGCGCGCCTTTCGGAGAAGGCACGAGCCAAGCGGCAGTCCCGCAGTACGGAGGTCCGAGCACCGGCTCGGGTCCCGAGATAGGTTGGAACAATTTCCAACATGCCTTGTTTTCCCGGTTCGACCAAATGAACGTTCGTTTCGACCGTCTCGACGAGGGGCAGGCAAGGAACGACCGAGCTCTCTGCGGCCTCCAGCGCCGACTCTTTTTGGTCGAGACTCGGATGCGTCGAGACGACGACGACGACGATGATGACGGCGGCGACGGTGGAAACGAGGACGAGGAAGAGGAGGAAGAAGAAGACGGGGCCGAAAACCTCCGTTCCCGACCTAGGAGACGTCGTTAAAATCTCCTAACTTATCCTTTGTTTTTATGTCTTATTTTATTTTGTATTTCGATTATGTTCGTTTATTTCTCATCTCGTTTATTGTAAAAAAAAAATCCTTTTAAATTGCTTTTGTTTTTTTGTATATAGTTTCTTTTTCATTATTTTGAATTTATTTCCTAATAATCAAACAAATAAAAAAAAAATATATATATATATATAAATAAATAAAATATTAAATAAATCCAAACAAATCGAAAAATAATTCAAAAATAAAAAATATTTTCGTGTTTGTACATTGTTCGTTTTTGTGCACGTTTTCCCATCTTTCCTAACCGTGTAGATAGATTGTTGCTTGACTCGGTTCCCGAAAACGAACTTGGCACGGCAACGACGACACGAGCCCGGGAATAGGGGCGTTTTCTTTACCCTACAACTTTTTACCGCTTTTATTAGCTTAATTACGCAATGAGGACATTGCTAGGTTTTAAGTGTGGGGTGGTTAGAATCGTCCTAGGTTTTTCATTTCGTCGTGTGAATGTTTGTTTTAGTTTGAGAAAAGTGTGTGATATTGTTGTTTGGACCCTTGGCGAAGTGACACGGTTTTTATGATTTGTTAAGATGTTTAGATTGTCGATCGAATTTAGTGGATTTAGGTGGTTTAACTTGTTGGAATCCCCGATCGGTTTTAGCTTCGTGCTATCCTTGTGCTCGTTTGGAACTAGTGCCTCGACTAGCCCTCGTCATTAAACACTCTCTATAGGTTTTTGTTGTAATTTGGAGTCATCAATTGCTCCGCGTGCTCGATCGAAAAATTCAAAAGTTGCTAGTAGCAACGAATGATCGGAGTCATTTGATAGCCTCGTATTTTAACATTATTATGCAATTACCTCAAGTCTACGGTACATAAAAAGAAAAGAGAGAGAAAAAGAAAAAGAAAAAAAAAAGAATACGGAAAAAGTTGAATAAACAAGGATACGTTATAAATCCTTGAATTTGTTGTATAGCACGTTTTTCCATTTGTTTCGATTTTTAGTACACTTTTGTAAAGAGAGGTGTTGATGATCTTGGCTAGTCGGGAGTCGATTAACGGTTCGAACGTGGATAGACCTTAGCCGGGGCAAGGACGGGGAGACCGACTTGTTGGATCGTTTAATTCCTTTTAGGTTTCGGAAGTCGATCTAAAATTTTGGCGCCGTTGCCGGGGATGGATTAAGGCCAATGGCATTCTTAATTATTCTTATTGTCGTCGTAAATAGTAGTTAGTTAATTATTTTACATTCGATACGCGTAATCTTTTTGTCGCTTGTTGTGTGTGCAGGGTGGGTCCCACATCCCGTTCTCTCCGCTAGTATCACCAATAATCGAGAAGCGAACGATGGAAACCCTGTTCGAAAGCCCGATTCTGCCCGCCCACACTCTGAAACGATCGAAAGACGCCTCCGCCGCTTGATTGATTCAGCCGAGGATGGCAAACTACCGAGCTAGTTTGCCATACGACAACCCTTACATCCAAATTCCCGAATATCCAAATCCATACACAACTCCCAAATATGACGATCCGTATGCTTCGATCGGTAAAGAGTGGATTTTACTCTTCCGATCATTATGACTCATACCCCCACAACTAGAGCATAGATCCTTATGCACCGACTCGTGCTCTTTTTGACCCGAGTTTGGACGATCTATATGTTCCCCTCGCCCTCCCATCTTCTTACCCCCATTTTGAATCGTATGCTCCATCGATTTATAATTCCGATTCTTCGAGCTACGATCCTTCACAACCTACCCTCGAGCTACGATTCTTTCAATCTATCCGCCTCGAGCTCGTATAAACGAGTGATGACCCTTATACCTCACTCTTTCAAGATTCGTCTACGTCCCCACTCCCGGACGTGGAGTCTCTCTTAGCCGAGCTCGTTGGAAGCCTCGATCGCATGGAGACCCACGCTAAGCAAATGGCCAATGACTTGGGTGAGATAAACAAACCGTACCCCGACGAGATACCCTTCTTTGATGAGGCGGTGCCCACGGTCGTTGATGATAATTCGAGATTTGACGATCTTTTCGGAAGGTGAGCGCTATGAGGTGGATTTTGAAACGAGGAGAATGGGTCGGAAAGCAACGCCAACCCCTCTCGGATATTGCGAAGAGGTTTAGTGGAAAGTGAGGAGGTGATTATCTTCGGGGCCTCCGATGGCACTTGGATTGTCGAGCTTACCTGCTATAGGCGAGGAAGATGCAGTTGTGCCGGCCTTGGAGGATGTGGAGCTGATCGAGCCTCTTTCGCCTCCACCCGAAACTTTGCTACTACTTAAACAAGAAAAGGTGGAAGAGGAGGAGGAAGATGTGCTGGGTCCTACTCTCTCGTGCCCGACTACGACTATTTCTAAAGTCGAGAGAAAGGGGACGACGGTTGGGGAGACGAAGAAGCACGCCGACCCATATTTGGATGATCACGTCTGGGTGATCGACTACTCACGCTTACGACCACCGAAGCAAGCCCACGTTCTTGATTTCTCGATCTTCCGGCTTGCACTACGCGCCCGCCTTGGTGATTCTGATCACCCGGTGTGTCTACTCGAGAACACCAAGGCGTGGCATGATCGTCACCTGTTTTTGGATCCTGGATAACATTTTCGTATAATCGTCGAGCGAACGACGTAAACCAAACGCGCTACGTGGGAGGCAACCCACGACTTTCTAACTCTCTTCTTGTTTTTCTTTTAATTTAGTGTATATTCCATCTCTTAAATAGTGTTAATGGAATTTTTGGCTTGTGTAGGTCCAGTTCTTGAAGTTTTGGGAGAAAACAGGATCAAAAATGGAGTGGACTGCTGGAATGCAGTCGATCGACTGCATATCTAGTCGATCGACTGGAATGCCTGTCGATCGACTGAACAGACTGACGTGATCAAATCGACTGGATTCCAGTACTTTTTAAGCTTTTTGCAAGAGCAGTCGATCGACTGGTCATTTCGACGACTCGATCGACTGGCGCCCGATCGACTGAAACCGCGGAATCGACTGGAATTACAGGGACTTTCGTACTTTTTGACAAGAGCAGTCGATCGACTGTCGGCAACCGATCGACTCGATCGACCGAGGAAAGCAGTCGATCGACTGCCCGACTGCCGGGCCTATATATAAGCAGTCGATCGCTCCTCCCACATCACAAAATCGACCGAAAAGCGAAAAAAGAGCAGAAAATAAAAAAAAAAAGAAAAGAGAGAAAGAGAGAGAATCGACTCTTAGTCGATCGACCGGGCAATTACGCGGGAATTCTCAGTTCTTCTTCTCCTCTCCAAATTCAAAATTCTCCTTGGGCATAGTTGTTTCTTCGTTCAATTTCTATTAACCGATTATTCGAGGTACTTCGCTTAAACGATCCTATTGGGAAACTTGATTATTATTGTTGGTTGAGTTTGGGACAGACTTGGGTTTCCAATTTTCCATACTTCCTTGTTCAAAAAAACTTTGCCCTCAACGTGTTCGACAAAATGCCTCAATGACCCTTGATGCTTGAAACTCTCTCCCTTTTTCATTTTGTTCGTTACTTCTCGACCCTAAACGTTTGAAAAACAAGACCCTCAAAGTTTTTACGTTCCTATATCCATCTTTCATCCATCCTCGAGAGACACGACTCGGGACAACTCACCGCACCTACAGTCGACTCCGTACTATTGCGGAGACGATTTCTAGAGCGTCGAGAAATCTTCGATCAAGGCATACGACGAGGCATCCGACCCACTTGCATTTTACATTTCTTAGTGTAGTTTAGCTAGTTTAATTGCTTTATTTTCATTTTCCTTTTACTTTTCAAAGCTTGAAACATAGAATCCTTCAATTGAATCGATCTCCGATAAAACCGAGCCATGAACCCGTTGATATATTTCAACACCACTAAAACTCTTCTAACACTGTCGTCTATTGAAGAACATAAACAAAACATGCACACAGAAATATGTTGTCGCCGCCGTGCCATTGAAGAAAGAAAAGAAAAAAAATGTCTTGAAAAAAGTCGTTGGAACCAAACTTTTGAACACAAAATATAGGTTTAAAAAATCAATTCGAACGATACAACTGCAAAAAACTGGTTCGTACACAAAACACATGTTCGAAAAAATGATCTGAACGCCCCCTTTAAGGCTTGTTCAAATTGTTTTTCGAACAACGTTGTATTGTTCGATAAAAAAGTTTAAACACATGACATATGCTCGAGAAACCAGAGACAAACACCCCTATTTTGCATCTGTTTCTTACCCTTTGTCCCCCACATCCATCACTTACCTTTCACCACCCATCACCTTTTTTCTTCTTCATGTTCGACGGTGGCGGCGACGGTGTGATGGGCGATGATAATGGCAGAGTTGGAGTGGTGGTGAACAGGGGCGGATGTACATTACATTGTGGGGGGGCCATGGCCCCTGCAGAGATTTTCGAAAACTATACTATTATATACGTATATCTTTTATCTGAAAAATATATAATACTTGGCCTCCTCAAAAATACAAGTTAAGTGGTTGGTCGAGTGGCAAACCTATCTTTAATAAGTCTAATTGAGCAGGGTTCGATCCCTTGCATCCCCATCTTTGTTTTTAGTTACCCTCCTTTTAACTACCCCTGCATACCCCAAATTAACTACCCTGCATCCCCATCTTTGTTTTTAGTTACCCTCCTTTTAAGTACCCCTGCATACCCCAAATTAACTACCTGCATCCCCATACACACGGATAAAACTTTAATTACCCTAATTAACCCCTGCATACCCCAAATTAACTACACACGGATAAATAAGAAAAATATTTATTTTTAGTTACCCCTAATTAACACACTTTAATCACCCTCCTGTTAACTACCCCTGCATACCCCAAATTAACTACCCTAACATCTCTATACACAAGGATAAATAATTAACTCACTTTAATCACCCTCCTTTTAACTACCCTAATTAACCCCTGCATACCCCAAATTAACTACACACGGATAAATAAGAAAAAAAAAAAGATAAACTACTTCAATTAATTAACACACACATGTCCCTTTCTTTATTTTTAATTATCTATTTTAATTACCCCTAATTAACACACACAAACACAAGAAAATCCAAAAGTTACCCTCAATTAATTAACACACTTATAGATAATATAATAAAACGAAACAAAAGTTACCCTTAATTAACACACCGATTAAAAAAAACAAAATAAGTACACAACAGATACTTAATATTTGACAAACGAAAACAATTTTTTCTTTTTGAGAATTCGTTATTGCTCGCTGCTTTTTGTTATGGATTTTAGACTGCCGCCATCCTTTTCTACCATCGTTGTTATATTTGTTCACGTATGTCTTTTCGATTAACTCTTTAGTTTTTTCTATTTCCTCAATTTTTCTTTCTTATATTTAGGGCTTATTCTTCAACCTACAATTGATTAAGAATTAAGGTGAATAATTATTTGTTGTTTATTGGTCGAGTTTTTGGATAAAATTTGGGTCTTCATTCCGTTGTGGGTTGAGAAATTGAGATGAGTTTTTTCTATCATTGTTATATTTGTTCATGTATGTCTTTTCGATTATCTCTTTAGTTTTTTCTATTTCCTCAATTTTTCTTTCTTATATCTAGGGCTTATTCTTCAACCTACAATGGATTAAGAATTAAGGTGAATAATTATTTGTTGTTTATTGGTCGAATTTTTGGATAAAATTTGGGTTTTCATTCCATTGTGGGTTGAGAAATTTAGATGAGTTTTTCTTTTTTCTTTTTAGTTTGTGATAATTGCTATTTTTGTGCAATGGAAGTTTTGATACTTTTTTTCTAATATTTTGATAGTTATATTGTTCAATAGAATTAATTTGCTTCAAATGGAAAAATTGCTTACGCTTGACAATGCTTTTCCAAGAAAAAGAACAAATGAATTAGATTCAACTACTCTTATAACTCCATCTAGTGATCACTTTTTTCCAAGAAGTGCCCCTCCCAAAATTATATTTTTTCCCAAGAAAAAAAATAAACAAGTTAATTTTTTCTCAAGAAGTGGCCCCCCGAAAATTAAGATCCTGGATCCGCCCCTGGTGGTGAAGGGTTAGAGAATATGATTTTTTTGGGGGGTGTATTTTTTTTGGTTTTTTTTTTTTTCTTGGGGGTGGGGGGCGTGATTTTGGCATTTTTGTTAATTTTTTTCTTAGTGGGGTGAACTCATTAATAGATGGGGTGCCTATATCCGCGCCCTTAAACAAATTAATAACTCCACGTTTATATATTATGAAATAACTTTTTGCATAATACATTATACGAGCAGTTATAATTTAACACACATGACAATAGTTTCAAACTCTCCCATTTAGCTAGTCGCGAAATAATCATATTAGTCACTTTTATTACAAATCATTGAGTTCATCTCCTTGTTTAGTCTTTGTATCAAAAACAAAGTGGAGATCTTATAATAAATTTAGGTTTTTCTAATTATCGGAATCCGTTGTACTTGTTTGTCAACATGTACACGAAAGTTTATCATTATATTATGTCATAATTCAATCACATAAATCTGTTTGAGTACAACTTAAGTACAACCGAATGATCTAGTTGTACTTTAGTTGTACTTTGTTTTAAATTTTATTTTAGATATAAATTATATCAACATAATTATACAATTATTAAGCAAACCTTTAACCAATAAAAATATAATACTTATAATATAAATTTGAAAAAATATATAAAATCAACTAAATAAATACAAAGAATTGTATTTAGATTATAAATATATATTAATTAAATTAAAATTAAAAAAGTCACAAAAATTATATATATTATAAATAATATAAAATAAATCTTAAACTATTTTAAAATTGGATTAATATATTATAAATTTTAAATAATTATTTAATAATAAAAAAATAAAGAAATATTATAAATAATAAAATAAATCATAAAAGAATATAAAATATGTTAAATATATATAATAAATATGTTTCATATACAAATACTTATCAAATTGTTTAAAAAAAATTATGAAGACAATAATAGTTTAAATAATATAAAATAAATATTATTTAACAATAATTCTATAGAATAAATTAAAAGTAATTTAAGTCTTGAATAATCATTTACTAAATCCTAAAAGTAACAAAATACACTTAAAATGCTATAAATAATAAAATAATCAGAAAAATACGAAGTTAGTTAAATAATTATAACATATATATGTTTTAATTATAAATGATTCGTAATAATTTGAAATGAAATAAAATATAAATTTATATATTATAATATAATATAATAATATAAATATGAAATTATTTTGAAATCAGACAAAAATATAATAAAATTATCATTAATTTCTAAGTATTTATTTTAAAGTCATTGAAAGAATAAATTGGCGATAGTGATAAAGTAAATTAAATAAATATATAAAAGTTAATTTTAAATAGTTTTTTATCTATTGAAAGTTGATAATAAAACAATAACAAAGATCAAGAATTTATAAAATATAGTAAAATAAATCTTAAAATATTTTAAAACAGAAAGTAATATACTTAATTAATGTTATATTATAAAAATCATCTCCTAAATCTAGAAAAAAAATATAAATATTGTAAAAATATAAAAACACTACAAAAGAAAAAAGAAATACCAAATAAATGAGGCATCGTATTAAAATTCTAATTGAGGGCCTTTGTATTCTATTTTAGAACGTTTGAATCTTATGGGATTCGTAGAAATAAAAGTTAAGGATGAAAAGAAATACTAAAATGCATATTAAATGTAAAACTGAAATTTGCAGAATAAAAGCTAACTATAAAGGTGAAAGTCATTTTTCATTCCTAAAACGAACATACACTTTTCTGGATGATCAAAGCAATACAAGCAGCTTCCTTATATATAAACCTACTGCTAGGGTTTTAGGGTGTATTCTGAGGATCACAATGCATGCCAGCTTTCTTGAGATCATATGAACGGTTCAGCATCATCCAAGTGTCACAAGCTTGACCATGCAGCTCGTTGCCACCTTCTTGTTTCCTTGCACAGCTGTCATTACTCGTTGGTGCTTTTAGGCTCCTGCATTTTGGCCTGTAGTGATTGTTAGCCACGAACTCGTCACCTTGTGTTCCTCTCACACTCCCCCTCAATTCGATCGTGCTCTTACTAATAACATTGAGCTTGTTTCTGAGCTTAGAGAAGAATTGTAGACTCAGTGCCTTAGTCAAAACAACTGCTACTTGTTCTGATGCTGGAACATGATGCACTCTCAGCTTTCCAGCAGCAATTCTTTCTCTAACAAAATGATAGTCCAATGCCACATGTTTTGTTCTAGCATGCAACACAGGGTTACAAGCAAGGGCTATAGCACTAATGTTGTCAACCCAAATTAAAGGCATCTTAGGAGGAGACTGTCCTATTTCTTCAAGCAAGGAGTTGATCCAGGTCACTTCACATGCAGCATTAGCCAAGCTTTTGTATTGTGCTTCAGTGCTGGATCTTGATACTGAAGGCTGCTTTCTTGAACACCATGAAATCAGACTATTTCCAAAATAGACACAATATCCAGTAGTTGACCTTCTATCATCCACATCAGCTCCCCAATCTGAATCAGAAAAGGCACTTAGGTTGAGATGAGAGGATCTTCTGATGTGCAAACCATAGTTTCTTGTTCCTTCTAAATATCTCAAAATTCTCTTCACAGCCCTCCAATGACTATCTAAATGTGCTGACATGTATTGGCAAACTTTATTCACACTGTAGCTTAGTTCAGGCCTTGTCAAGGTGACATATTGTAAAGCTCCAACAACACTTATATACATTGTTCCATCCACTGTGGGCATACCTTGATATTTGGACAATTGTAAAGAGGACACCATAGGTGTAGGGCTAGGATTAGCTGATTCCATTTTACATCTCTCAAGAAGTTCCTTGATGTATTTCTCTTGACACAGGTGCATCCCTTCAGTTGTCCTTGTGATTTCAATCCCAAGAAAATGACTTATCTGTCCAAGGTCTTTGATAGAAAAATTCTGATCAAAAGTGTTCACAAAATGATCAATGAGCATGGGATTGGATCCTGTAACAAGAATGTCATTAACATATATCAACACAAATAGGCACTCCTTCCCTTTTATCTTATAAAACAAAGAACAATCAGCCTTGGAGTCTTTAAAACCTATATTAATCAACACTGACTTGACCTTACTGAGCCATGCCCTTGAGGCTTGTTTTAATCCATACAAGGCCTTTGACAACTTGCAAACTATCTGGTTATCCCCCTTCTCAAATCCTGGTGGCTGCTTCATATATATCTCTTCACTTAATTCCCCATTCAAGAAGGCATTGCTCACATCTAATTGTCTGACTTTTCGGGAGAAGTTGACTGCCAAGGTGAGCATGATTCTTATGGTACTGTGTTTAGCTACAGGACTAAAGGTCTAAGAGAAATCAAAACCAGGCATTTGTGAGTATCCTTGAGCCACTAACCTTGCCTTGTATTTGGAGATTTTCCCATCTGCATGTCTTTTAATTTTAAAAATCCACTTGCTTCCAACTATGTTATTCCCTTTTGGCAATTCCACTAACTGCCAAGTCTTGTTTTTGATTAAAGCATCTATCTGTTCTTGGCTTGTGATTAACATGAATTTGTCTTGATTTTAATTAGTATTTTAGTTCGTTTTAGTTAGTGTTTTCGGTGAAAGTTGGATAGATTGAGCATATTTTCATAATTTCTTATCTCCAATTTATTTTATCATATTTTAATTAATTTTATATTTATTTTTGGTATTTTGAGGTATTTATATTCTTACGTAGTCAAGGATGGGCCTACAAGTGGAGTTTCGGCGAGAACGAGCCTTGATTTGAAGTATTTAAGTTGAGACTGGGTACCAGTAATTAGGTGCTAAATTGGTGAATTAAATATTGAAGGATGATCCATAGGAGTTGCTCGGAAGTTCCTTTTGTGTTTGTTTGTTTACGAATACGAAATAAAATAAAATTCTAATCTAAACACATAAAAGCAATAAATTGATCTAAACGAAGAATAATGAAATTCAAGGGTTTTGAAAATAATTAAGGAACTTGGGTTCTAGAGCTTCGAATCGTTTCCACGATCTCTTGGGAAAAATCCCAATTGATGGTTCACGACATTCTAGGCTCTAGACCCATTAGATCTAGCCAATCAATCTCATCATAATAAATACTCATCACAATCATCAATCCAAAAATCACCAAGATCATACAATTCATCATACATGGGGGGTTTTGTTGTTGAAGATCAATTATTAAACTAACAAGCATGAATTGAAAGCATATAATTAATTAAACTAAATTAAACTAAATTAAGCGAAGGAAGTAAAGACTTACTAATTAAACTATGATGAAAGTTGGCAGCGTTCCGAAAGCGAATCTTGAATCTAAATTATCTAAACTATCGAAGAACTAACCTAATTAATTCTAAATCTAAGAATTTAAAACTAAGAATTATGAAAAGAAACTAAGAAATCGAAGGGCACTCGTTGGGGTTGTCAGCCCCTAAGAGGACATAAAAACCCTAGGAATAATGTGTATTTTTGAATGTGAGGGGTGGGGTATTTATAGGTTTAGGTGGCTTAGAAAATGGGTCAAAATTAGGGTTTCCACCCCTTCTAGGACGTTCAGCACTTTCCATAAAAAACCCTAGGAATAATGTATATTTTCGAATGTGAGGGATTGGGGGTATTTATAGGTGTAGGTGGCTTAGAAAATGGGTCAAAATTAGGGTTTCCGCCCCTTCTAGGACGTTCAGCACTTTCCATACCAGTTGAGCCCAGAAACGACCCTTCTAGAAGGCCTAGAATCAGGAGGTGCTGCCAGCCCCAGCTTTCTATACCGGTTGGGCCAGAGATATCCCTTCTAGAAGGCCCAAAACTGTCATTTCTTCACCAATTCACTTGTTTTGCGTCTCGTTTCTTCGTGC
>BMAC01000128.1:934781-986882 GCA_014905375.1 Phtheirospermum japonicum
CCACTATAAATTTCGAATGAGCCAATCATAGCCAAATTATCCATGCCTATAGCCCTGAGTGATTTTATTGAGTCGAACCCTACTAAACCATTAAAAGCATGGGGTAGGAGTTCTTTATTTTTATTGGTTATTAGTGTTTTGGAAAGTTTTATTAGGAATTTATGAATTTTTGTAATTTAGGACCACCATCCGAAGAAAAAAAGAAAAGAACCCCATAAAAAAAGAATAAAAGGGGAAAAAAAAGAAAGACCCCATAAAAATTAATAAAAGGGGGATAAAAAAAGAAAAAGAAAACAAGGATGGTGAGTCTAGTTGAGTAGAGTTAAGTCATTGCCTATGCGCTTTATGAAGGCTTGAGTTTAATTATTTATTTTCTTGAAACCTAATGTTTAGAAGGCAAAAGATTTGTGTAAGAAGCACATTATAAGCTTCAATTGTGTTTAAGTGGTTTGAGCTACAAGTTGGTAGTAGAGTTATGAGTTGAGAAATAGCCTAAATTTAAAGGCTACGTTATGAGTGTTTAGTGAGATTTTTATTTTGAACTAGGTGAAGAAACTTGCTTCTTGATTAGATTAGGTTGAGTGAGTTATTGATCACGTTAGATCGTGAGTTAGCCACACGACTTATATATTCCATACCCGTCCAAAGAGCCTTACATTATAACCCGAAAAGACCTTTTCCGATTCTTAGTTCGATAACACACTTAATTTGCGATTGAAAAGAGATTGATTTTCGGTTCTTATTTATTGTGCATGTATTTGCATGATTTGAGTGTATACACGTCCCATGCAGATAATGCTCGAGTGATTTGAGTGAACACCCACATATATATTTCCCTTTTGAGAGGATGCATGATTTTATTTTTGGAGCGACAATGTAATAAAGGTGGAGTGTTTGAAGCTGCGTGACTTGTACTTATATTTTCAAAATTAACTATGTAGCAACGCACGACTCATTGCCAGAGCCTATTTTCTTTCTTGTTATACTTTGAAATAATGTCTGTTCGAGGACGAACAAACCAATTAAGCGTGGGGTAGTTGATTAACATGAGTTTGTCTTGATTTTAATTAGTATTTTAGTTCGTTTTAGTTAGTGTTTTTGGTGAAAGTTGGATATATTGAGCATATTTTCGTAATTTCTTATCTCCAACTTATTTTATCATATTTTAATTAATTTTATATTTATTTTAGGTATTTTGAGGTATTTATATTCTTACGTAGTCAAGGATGGGCCGACAAGTGGAGTTTCGGCGAGAACGAGCCTTGGTTTGAAGTATTTAAGATGAGACTGGGTGATTAGAGTAGATTTGTCCTAATTTTTATTAGTATTTTAGTACCTTTTTCTATTTTTTTTTTGGTATAAGTTGGACGATTTAAGCATAATTCCGTATTTTTATAGTTCTGACTTATTTTACTATATTTTATTCGTAATTGATGCAAATAGGTGATATTTCGTTGTTTTCACCTTACAGCTAAGTAACCGGAAGAGTTCAGCGCGTAATAGACGAAGTTCGATGTTCAAATATAGGAGAACGAGCTTTCCGGCGAAACGAGTAGCAAAAAATGACGGAGGCAAACGCGCAGTCGCGTCGACTGACACGACTGTCGATGCACCGTCGACACGAGCCATGATCCGCGTCAGTCGACACAGCATTGACGCAACGTCGACGCAACTTGCTGGAGCGTCGATGTCGACGCACCGATGTCGACGCAGCGTCGACGCAACTTGCTGAATCGTCGATGTCGACGCACCTGCCCAGTTGACGCGCACGCCCAGGCAGCACCGACGCCGAGCACCAGCGCGCTTCAGTCGACACTACGTCGATGCGACGGCCCAGAATTCGGATTTTAGGGTTTCTTGTGCGCCAAGACTTGCAATATCTATATAAACCCTTCTTATTTCGGATTTTAGGAGGAGAGACACGACCCCCTAGGGTATCTTAGCCTACAATAACAATAATCCCACATCTCATAACGAGATTTGAAGACGGAGATCAAGGATCGAAGAACAACGCGTCCAAAATATCGAATTCGTGTTCGGGATTCATTCTTCACCCAAGATCAACGTTCAAACTCCGTAATAGCTGTAGCTTTTTACTGCTTTTCGTAGTTACAATAAGTACTCTAAACTCTTAGTTAATTTCGTAGTTAATTGCTTAGTTAATTTCTTAGTTAACTCTAGTTTTGATAATTAGTTTAATCGTTTTATGCTTGAGTATTTGATATTGGTTTAATTTAGTTTATTTACGCGAGATTTATGCTTAATTATTCGTTCTTAGATTAATATGATACATTGCTTAGCGATAATTTCTCAAGATCATGCTCTTAGATTGGTTAATTAGTTTTAATCTTTGGTTGCGTATTATTGATAGATTAATTATTGCTCGTAGTTGATAATCTAGTTAGAGTAATTAGTTTAATTAGTTTTAGTTTAATCATTGCTTTAGTTCATAATGATCAATTCAATATCTTTTAAAACCCCAATTGTATATGTATTTTATTTTAGTTCATAGATTGAGAGAAACATCCGAAAGACCGAACAGTTGTTTCCTCGAGAGATACGACTCGAGTCAAACTCATCACCCTACAGTTACCTCGTACTCTTGCGAGCAAACTGACGTGTTTTAAATTAATTTATTAAAAAGGGGTGCACAGAAGTTTGAGTCACTGGGTATCAGTAATTAGGTGCTAAATTGGTGAATTAAATATTGAAGGATGATCCATAGGAGTTGCACGAAGAAACGAGACGCAAAACAAGTGAATTGGTGGAGAAATGACAGTTTTGGGCCTTCTAGAAGGGATATCTCTGGGCCCAACCGGTATAGAAAGCTGGGCTGGCAGCACCTCCTGATTCTAGGCCTTCTAGAAGGGTCGTTTCTGGGCTCAACTGGTATGGAAAGTGCTGAACGTCCTAGAAGGGGCGGAAACCCTAATTTTGACCCATTTTCTAAGCCACCTACACCTATAAATACCCCCAATCCCTCACATTCGAAAATATACATTATTCCTAGGGTTTTTTATGGAAAGTGCTGAACGTCCTAGAAGGGGTGGAAACCCTAATTTTGACCCATTTTCTAAGCCACCTAAACCTATAAATACCCCCACCCCTCACATTCAAAAATACACATTATTCCTAGGGTTTTTATGTCCTCTTAGGGGCTGACAACCCCAACGAGTGCCCTTCGATTTCTTAGTCTCTTTTCATAATTCTTAGTTTTAAATTCTTAGATTTAGAATTAATTAGATTAGTTCTTAGATAGTTTAGATGATTTAGATTCAAGATTCGCTTTCGGAACGCTGCAACTTTCATCATAGTTTAATTAGTAAGTCTTTACTTCCTTCGCTTAATTTAGTTTAATTTAGTTTAACTAATTATATGCTTTCAATTCATGCTTGTTAGTTTAATAATTGATCTTCAACAACAAAACCCCCCATGTATGATGAATTGTATGATCTTGGTGATTTTTGGATTGATGATTGTGATGAGATTATTATGATGAGATTGATTGGCTAGATCTAATGGGTCTAGAGCCTAGAATTGTCGTGGACCATCAATTGGGATTTTTCCCAAGAGATCGTGGAAACGATTCGAAGCTCTAGAACCCAAGTGCCTTAATTATTTTCAAAACCCTTGAATTTCATTATTCTTCGTTTAGATCAATTTATTGCTTTTATGTGTTTAGATTAGAATTTTATTTTATTTCGTATTCGTAAACAAACAAACACAAAAGGAACTTYCGAGCCTAGTTTTCCTCGAGAGATCGACTCGGTTCAACTTACCAACCTACATGCGAACTCGTACTCTTGCGAGCGAGCTTTTGAATAATTGACAAATATTTATAAAGTAGGAACACAAAAGTTCGAATCACATTGCTTGCTTCCATTTGTTGGAGCTGAGAGCCTCAGTCAAGGTGTAGGGTTCCATTTCCTTTGTGACAGAAGTGTTGTATGCTTTAGGTTTGTAAATTCCCAATTTTGACCTTGTGATCATGGGGTGTCCTTGATGAATTTCTTGTGTATCTGAGCTCCCTGAATCATTATTAAGTGGAGGCATTTGAACAAACAGTGGTATGGCTGCAATACTACTTCTTGAGCCATCTGAAGGACTGGTAGAAGGTGAGGTTTGACTGGATGATGGTGACTGATGAGTGAAAGGACTATGTCCTGAGGGGTTCTCATTTGCAGTGTTTCCTTTCTTTGAACCACTAACATTTGAGCCATCCAAACTTTGTGTTGTGGGTATCATAGGAACCACAAGGGGGTCTTTGTGGTTAACAACCTCTTCTACATTCAGTTTCTTTTTGTAAGGAAAAACTTCTTCATTGAACAGCACATTCCTTGTGATTATTATCCTTTTGTCTGGAAATAAGACTTTGTATCCTTTGTATTGATTGCTATATCCAATAAAAACTCCAGCACATGATCTATACTCCATCTTATGCCTGTTGTAAGGCCTCAAATGAGGGTAACACAAGCATCCAAACACTCTTAACCTCTTGTAATATGGTTTGTGTCCATAAAGAACCTCAAGTGGTGTTTTGAACTTCAATGGTTTACTGGGAACTCTGTTCAAAAGGTAAGTAGCTATTACAAAGGCATCTCCCCACAGACTCAGTGGTAAGTTTGATTCAGCTAACAAAGATAAGCCCATGTTTACAATATCCTTGTGCCTTCTCTCTGCCAAGCCATTATGTTGAGAGGTGTAGGCACAGGACATCCTGTGTGTTATCTCATTGTCTTGAAAGAACCCTTTGAGTGCAATATACTCTCCTCCACCATCACTTTGAACCATCTTGATCCTTTTTCCAAACTGATTTTCAACTAAGGCCTTAAAGCTGATAAAAGCCTCATATACATCTGACTTAGCTTTCAGCAAGTATATCCAAGTAAACCTGGAATAATGATCTATGAAGCTTACATAGTAACTACAACCATTAGCAGTTTTAACATGACAAGGGCCCCATAAGTCAGTATGAACAAGCTCAAAGGGAGTATTATAGACAGATTCAGAATTAGAGAAAGGTAACTTGTGACTTTTGGCAAGAACACAAGATTGACATAAACTGGAGTTTTTATTAACTTGGAAAGGTATATTACAATGCTTAAGAGCTCTCTGAACATTATCAATATTGATATGTCCAAGACTTTGATGCCAAAGATCAAGGTTGGAACATTCATTTATTTTAACAGAAAAACAAAAAGATTGAGAGGATGGTTCTGCAGGAACTTTATTGTCAATCTTGTGATTTTGAAGGTTGAACTGGTACAATCCTTCCTTAAGTGTGCCCTTGAGCAGGATTTCTTGAGTGGCTAGGTCCTTGACAAGACAAAAAGAGGGATGGAATTCAAAAAATACTCTATTGTCTTTGGCAAATTGAGAGATAGATAAGAGATTTCTAGTGATGTTAGGCACATGAAGCAGATATTTTAGAATGAAAACCTTAGAGTTAATGGAATCAGGATTTTTGAGAAGAGAATTACCAAAGTGAGCAATGTTTGCTCCTTATCCATTTCTCATCTGGAGCTTGTTGCCATGATACTCAGAGGCAATATTGAGGTTCTCCAGCTCACTAGTCACATGGTCTGAATAACCACTTGATGTAGGCATTTCGACAAAATTGAGGGTAGGACTCCTTTTTGTAGATTGAACAACTTGCTGAGAGGAAGATGGACTGTTGCTGTTCTGGTTATCATATCTGTACCAACACTTATCAGCAGTGTGGCTAGCTCCTTGGCAAATCTGGCAAAGAGGCCTATTGTTTCTACCTCTTCCTCTAGGTGCGTTCCTCCCCCTGAAGGATTGATTATTGTATCTACCTCCTCTTCCTTGGCCAAAGTATGGACTGTAACCTTTATTGTTCTGAGTGACAATGTTGGCAAAGTGCTGTGATCCTTCAGAGTTGACAGCTGATCCTTGATTCATCTCCATCCTAGACTCATAAGTAAGGAGCAAGGAGTGAACTTCTGAGAGAGAATGAGGGGGATATCTTGATGTTACATTAACAACAACTGAGTCATATTCTGAACCAAGGCCAGTGAGGATATGTAGGATTTGATTTTGTTCAGATTTTTTTTCTCCAACAGCTGCAAGCAGATCACAGCATCCCTTTATCTTGTTCAAATACTCTCTCATAGGCAAAGTTCCTTTCTTTAGAGTCTGCAGCTTCAGTCTGTACTGCATAACCTTGGCAGCGGTGACTAGAAAAATTTCCTTCTATGGTTTTCCAGATCTCCTTTGATGTGCTCAGTCCAACCATTAGAATCATGATTCCTTCAGATAGAGATGACATTAACCAAGAGGCTAAAAGCTAATCCTGTCTCATCCATTGTAGGTATTCAGGATTTGAGGTAGTTTGACCGGATTGTTCATCAAGAATGAATTTTTCTGGAGCAACTGAGGCTCCATTGATGAAGCTCTCAACATCATATCCACGTATGGTTGTTATTACTTGCTGCTTCCAAATAAGAAAGTTTGATTCATTCTGTTTGGTTGAGATAAGCTGGCTGTTTGGTTGAATGAGGGTGATTTGGTTTGATGTGTTGATGTTGTTTGTGTTTGAAGTAGATGTATCAGACATTATGAAGATTTTTGAGGAGAAAAACGGATTTAAATGAGAACATAATCACATGGTTCTGGTACCATGAAAAGAAATACTAAAATGCATATTAAATGTAAAGCTGAAATTTGCAGAATGAAAGCTAACTATAAAGGTGAAAGTCATTTTTCATTCCTTAAACGAACATACACTTTTCTGGATGATCAAAGCAATACAAGCAGCTTCCTTATATATAAACCTACTGCTAGGGTTTTAGGGTGTATTCTGAGGATCACAATGCATGCCAGCTGTCTTGAGATCATCTGAATGGTTCAGCATCATCCAAGTGTCACAAGTTTGACCATGCAGCTCGTTGCCACCTTCTTGTTTCCTTGCACAGCTGTCATTGCCCGTTGGTGCTTGTAGGCTCCTGCATTTTGGCCTGTAGTGATGGTTAGCTACACGCTCGTCACCTTGTGTTCCTCTCACAAAGGACGCCAATATAAATTCAAATCAAGCACCACTAGAATGTCATGAAAATTTTGGTTTCATTAAAATTCAAAATTGGAGATACCTGTATATTTTAACTCCATAATCTATTTAATGAGATGTATGAGAATCGACACGATATTGAGATCACTAAGCTATAGAACCCATTTAGGACACATGATTTTTGTAACTCATAAAATTATATATTGGCGTGGTATGGATTTTTAAAACTCACCGAATTCTATATTGAAGGCAATGCAATTCTGTAAAATTCATATAACTTCCAATTGAGGACGCATAACTTTTGTGGAATTCCAAAACGTGCAATTTCAATTTTGAAACTCAATCCAATTCCATTTGGCAATAAATTATCTCCACATTTTCTTTCCATCTAACCGCTTACAGTTCTCACTATAAATAAATTGCAAAGACTACTACACAACCTTAACTTGCTTCTTCAATTAATCCATACATATATATTAAAAATAATTATAGTGAAGATGATGACTAGAAAAGAAATATTATGTTTCACCTTCTTTTCACTCGACTTGCTTGGCAACATGCTCGTCTCATCCGAAGGGTTGGATACTTTTAAGAAGGTACGGGTCCTACTGCAAAACAGCGTTCCTAAGAACCACAACATCACCATTCATTGTTGGTCGTCGGAAGACGATTTAGGAACGCATAAACTTTCTTATAACGCCATTTTCTCGTGGCATTTCCGGGTGAACTTTTGGCTATCGACAAAATTTGTGTGCGACTTTACGACCGTATATGGTTCTGGGAACTATGGTGTCTACGATAGCCCGCGGGCCGGGATTTGTCATAAATATTGTTTCTGGAGGGTAACAAAAGATGGGCCATGCTTGATTGTGAATAATGAACCGGACTATACTTATTGCCAAGATTGGAAGCACCCTGCTACTAACGCTCTAGCTCCTAACTAGTTACTAAATTTGTATGCGACAATTAATCACAAGGGTGATCATTTTTATTTTTCGCATTATTGGATATTATTATAATCCAGTTCTAATAAGACAAAAAAAAAAATGTCTTGGAAGTTTGTTTCTTCTTTCTATTATTATTACTGACACTTGACTTTTGTGGCATTCATAGAGTTCAGGGGTAACGGTCTAACATGCAGTTTCAATTTTGGAAAATGAGTCCAATTCCATTTGGAATTAATTATCCCCATGTTTTAGTAATATCTAATAATATATGTTAATAAAGGAAATAAATACGGTGCCTTTAAGGTACCGTACCCCTCACCCTCTTATATTTATGGTTGTTGATTTTCTAATATAAAAAATTTAAAATTAATGTAATAATTTCTATTAAGTGAAGAATGGTATCGAAAAGGTATTATAAAAGTTCTCGTTAATAAGTTAGTATGATAGAGATTGTTGGTTTAGTATTTGATTTGTAAATTTTAAAACAAACGAATATTTATTATTCGTAATACCAATATCCGAAGTCCCACCCTTTCTGATCCATTAATTCTGTCGATACTCTATATATGGAAAAAAAATGGCTAATTATTAAATATTTTGATTGGAAAATTCTTAATTTTCTTTATCTTAAATAGTCATAGTGATCCTCCTATTCAACTATTTCAATCATTTTCGAGCATTTCATAGTATTTTCGGGGCATCTGAAGATTCAATCATTTCTTTATGATTTCTCTTGCACTGCACCCTTCCACCGGGGTTCGAAAAGAAAATTGCTAACTCGGGGATATCCATGAACTCAATTTTATTATTCTTTGTTACTAAGGATAATCCAACATATAATAAAATATATGAGAATTTATAAAACTGGAATTTTATAGAAACATAAAATTCAAAATTGAGGATCACTTGAGTTTTATGGAATATTCCATTAATTTTAGATTACAAATACTTGGAATGTTATTTGAAAATCCATGAAATTCTATATCGGAGGCACTACAAATACAATTCTATCAAATTCATATAACTTCCGATTGGGGCACTTTTGTGGCATTGATAGAATTGGAGATTGAGGGGTCATAGTCAACATGCAATTTCAAATCTTGAAAATCAATCCAATAAAACCTTCTATCTTCTATTATTATTACATTCGAAATAATTACAAAACTACCCTTGAACAATGAGGTTTAACCTAATTACAATAAACCCAATTATCTTTCAAAATTACGAATACCCCTATTAAGATGTATTATTTGTAATCATAAAAGATATGTGGGATTAGACCTGAGAAGATTAATTAGTTTAGCTATATATGTGGATAGAGATGACCTTTGAAGATTTATTAGGGGAGGAGTTATCAGTTGATTAGTGTTTGATCTCAACATGTGGTCCTGATTCGAGACGAAGGTGGGATTATGTGCATGGTTGAAAAAAAAAACTACACACGATCATGGATGAGGCGATGAGCTACATAACGAAATTTATATGAGGATGTTTTAAAGGGTTTTGATGTGGGCTTTCAAAATTTATTTCAAGCAAACCATAGGTCAGAAATTAAATTTTAGTTGCAAGATAATCCTAATATATTTTAAAATTTCCAATAGAAGTAGTTTTGAAAAATACTTTCAAAGTATTGCGTTTTGGCCCCTATGTTTTTCCAAATACAGTCTTTAAAAAAATTCGACTTTTTAATCACTTATCGAGATGACCTAACACTTCCGAAAAGGGTCCAATAGGTAGTATTTAAAAATTTTCAATATATACATGCAATTATGGTTGTTGTGATCTTATAGGGATTTATAATCAAGAAAATGAAAATATTATAGTAACAGAATGCAAACTTTATAAGATCATATTTAAAACAGGGACAACATTCTTATCACGCCGGATTAACGGATCATTCGTCAGGCTAAAATTTTATACTAATACATCAAAGTACAAAACCAATACACCAGGGGTTAGAGATTTATGAAAAATTAATATTTTCAAGTACAAAAATCAATACATCATAGTATAAAAACCAATACATTATAATATCAGGTCAGATAGCCTAACGGGTCATGACCCGTCAATTCGACCTTACACAAGTATTTGTCTTAAAACAGATGTCTAGTTTTGTATTCGATATGAACTATTTCATAAATATGTTGGATCCTTAATCCAATATTGGGCTTATATGTGGGCTTAATGTATTTTAGTAGGGTGTGTGCCTTTAATGTGTAGATACTCAATGCCTATCTATTTTGATGATGGGCTAAAATAGGTAAACCTTAATAACTCTATTATCAAGATAACATATTATCAATCTATTTTGCATCCCATCGTAAGTATAGACATATAGAGAAAGTTTTAGAATCCTACGCTTCCGTAAACCAACTTATGATCCTTATTAATTCAATATGATGGTTTTTCTATTATAGCGATGGTTTTCGCTAAGAATATTTTTAATCTAACAAGTGGTATATGAGCCAATCATATTGGGTTATTGAGAATCAAGTTTATTTTGAGATTTAATAATATTTGTGAATTTAAAATTTGATTGAATTTTATTGAAATTGGGGATTATATGAATTCAGGATTATTTATTTAGTTTATGGTAGAATTCGGGTATTCGGTTTCAATCAAAATATTGAAATTATGCTTGCAATTTTCATTAATAATTATGGATTCAATTTCAGAATGTTTTCACAAAACCTGATGAAAGCAGGACCATTTATTGTTATTATCTTTTTTTTTATTCGTATTATATATGTGTGTGTGTTTTGTTGCTGTTGGGATATTCAACCACATGTATTGTCTTTGGAGTTTTTTTTATTATTCTTAATTAACAGTGGATTAAGGCCTCTAATTAACATTAAGATGGATAATTAAGATTAAAAAAAAAAAAAGATTTAGAATCTGGAAACGGGAACCTTACCTGCGCCGCTGCCAAAATTTGCTGGGCTACGGCCTTGGCGGACATCGGTGGCGGAGAGGCAGCCTCCGGACGACGGGCTTCGCGGCGGACTGGTGCAAGGAACGCGACGATGGGTGGCGATTTTGGCGGCCGATTTGCAGCAGCTTTAGGGCCGAGATTCAGGCTCAATTTCGGCCCTCTCCGGCGGGTTTTTCCGGCGGGCTTTTGTTGCCAAAAGCTTCGTCTCGTTACGGGCTACAGAGTGGTGCGTTCGGTTTTGGCCGACAAACCCGAATTGAAAGCCCTAATTTGATTTTGAGCTTGGGTAAAATTTTTGAGAATTTGACATACTTTTGGGCTTAAATGAAATTTTAGAGATTTGTGAAAATTACGGATTTATCCTAAATTTTTTGGAAAATTTCCAGACTGCCTATGAACTTTCTGAAATTTTGTTCAGACCCCAAAAGGTTTTCAGAAAACTGTTTTAAGTCCAAAATGGCATTTCTGTAATTATTAAAATTTTCGAAAATTGCAGAAAAGACTCTAAAATTTTAGAAAATTGTTAAGGGACTGTTTGGCTATGCAGAAAATTTAAAAATAAAAATAAAATTGCATTTTCACAAAATCTTTTAAATTTTCGGCCCATTTGCATGATTAGTAAATTTTGGAATTTAAGAATTTAATTTTGAGATTCAATTAAGGTTTATTTATAAATTGACCTCAAATAAAATCCTAAAATTAATTTGGTTTTGGAGTTTATATTTTAAATTCAAATATTGGTATGGTTTTATATATTTTGAGATATATTAATTGAAGCAACAATGTCACAAAAGTGACCTCTCTTGTGGAGATTAATTTATTTCGAAATATAAAAGGTTGTGTGCATGTAATCTATGTGAATATTCATCGGCCAAAAGGAAGATCCGTGTTCATCATAATTATATGTGCAATTGCGGTAGTAAACGTGTGATGATTATTTGGTTTTGCATATGAGCAATGACTCGGCTAAAAGGAAGAGTCATTGTTTGATATGTTCTTATTATCAGTGTTTGATTACTGCGCCAAGATATCAATTACAAGTCAATTTCTTGTCAAAAGATGAGACTTTGATGGAGTGTCGATATCTTGAGATGGGATTTACCTTTTATTTGAATTTATTATTTGGATTCTAAGTTTATATGAGCATGATAGGTTTATTTTATTTGATTCAGCTATGTCTACTCCTGCTAATATTACTGCGAGCATCAACTCTATCTCTATGCTAAATGGCACAAACTTCAAGTCATGGCAGGAGAATCTTTTAATAGTTCTCCCATATGCTAAATGGCACAAATTTCAAGTCATGGTAAGAGAATCTTTTAATAGTTCTCGAAGTCATGGATCTCGACCTTGCAATAAGGGCTGATTCCCTACCACCTCTTACGGATAAAAGTACTACGGGTGAAAAGAGGGATATGGAAAGGTGGGAGAAATTAAATCGTATGTGTATGATGATCATGAAGAAAGCCATTTCAGAAGCTTTTAGAGGCACTATGTCTGAGAAAATCACTACAGCTAAAGAATTTCTTGTTGATATTGAGAAAAGGTTTGTCAAGAACGAAAGGCTGAAATTGGTACGCTCTTGACAAATCTGATCTCAATGAGGTATGGAAGTAAAGGCAATATTAGGGAGTACATTATGGAAATGTCTCATATTGTTTCAAAATTGAGAGCACTTAAGCTTGAACTTCCTGAGGACTTGCTAGTGCATTTGGTTTTAATATCTCTTACGGGACATTTCAATCAGTTTAAGGTGAGCTATAATTGTCAGAAAGAGACTTAGTCTCTGAATGAGCTCATCTCACACTGTGTCCAAGAAGAGGAAAGGTTGAAACAAGAGAAGACTGAAAGTGCTAATTTTGCCTCAACTTCCAAATTTAAGGGCAAGGGATTAAAGTGAAAGAATGATAAGGAAGCTGCACACACAACGCCACAAAAGAAACAACAAAAGGCACTTAGTGCTAAAGACGCTACCGTTTCTGGTACTAGTACGAGTTGTTTCTTCTGCGGAGGTGAAGGACATAGGAAGAAAGAGTGTACCAACTATCACGCTTGGCGTGCTAAGAAAGGTATGCTTCTTCATTTGGTTTGTCCTAAGGTTAATTTAACTTCGGTTCCTAGACACACATGGTGGACAGATTCCGGTGCAACAACTCACATCAGTGTGTCTATGGAGGGTTACCTCCATTGTCGAAAGCCAAATGATGGTGAAAGATACATCTATGTGGGCGATGGCAAGACAGTTGAAGTTGAAGCAATAGGAATGTTTAGATTATTATTAAAGACTGGATATTATTTGGATCTTGATGAGACATTTATTGTTCCGTCATTTAGACAAAATTTGATTTCTATTTCTATTTTGGACAAACTTGGTTATTCATGTTCATTTGGAAGTGAAAAATTTAGTATGTCTCATGATTCAAAATTGGTTGGTTCTGGTTCTTTATCAAGTTACGATAATCTTTATTCACTAGATATTATTGCTTCATTTAATGAATCTCTGCATCTACACACACGAGGTGTGAAAAGGAAATTAACCAATAAGAATTCAGCTACGTTATGGCACAAGAGATTGGGTCATATCTCTAAACGGAGAATTTAAAAACTTATGTCTAACGAAGCACTTAAGACTACAGCATATCCTTAACAAGAGTTCCAACTAAAGCACTTGCATGTTTGGGGGTGTCCAGCTGAGGCTAGGCCTTATAGGCCTAATGAAAGGAAACTGGACACAAGGACAATTAGTTGTTATTTTGTTGGATATTCTGAAAGATCCATAGGGTACAAGTTTTATGATCCCACAACTAAAACTATTTTTGAGACGGGAAATGCCCGATTCTTTGAGGATGTTGAGTTTGCGGGGGGAGATAAAGTTGACGATTTTGTCTTTGAAGAGGAATATGTAGATATTCCCACGGGTGTTGTTGGGATTGATCAGGATTTCATTCTTGACTCTGTTCAAGTCACAAATCAAGACAATATCGGAGAACCTCCTTTTCCACAAATTCCGAATCAACAAACTCTACAACCTCAAGAACCTATGTCATTAAGGAGATCCACTAGAGAAAGAAGAAGTGCAATTTCAGATGATTACATTGAATTTCTCCAAGAAAATGAGACTGACATTGGAGTAATGGAAGATGATCCTATCAACTTCCACCAAGCCATTGAAAGCTCAAATTCTCAAAAGTGGATAGATGCCATGAATGAGGAGATTAAGTCCATGAGTAACAATGACGTATGGGAACTCATCCCATTGCCAGAAAGTGCGAAACCCATTGGTTGCAAATGAATATTTAAGACCAAGAGGGATTCAAGAGGCAATGTGGAAAGATATAAAGCACGTCTTGTTGCAAAGGGATTTACACAGAAAAAAGGCATCGATTATAAAGATACTTTCTCTCCAGTTTCTTCGAAAGATTCTTTCAGGATTATAATGGCATTAGTGGCACATTTTGATCTTGAGTTGCATCAGATGGATGTAAAGACAGCGTTTCTCAATGGAGACATTGATGAGACGATTTATATGGTGCAACCTGAAAACTTTGTTTCAAGAGATTCAAAGAATATGGTTTGCAAACTTAAGAAATCCATCTATGGGCTCAAGCAGGCATCTAGATAATGGTATTTCAAGTTTCATCAAGTGATCATCTCGTTTGGTTTTGAGATGAATTTGATCGATGATTGTGTATACCATAAGTTCTGTGGGAGCAAATACATATTTCTGATTTTGTATGTCGATGACATTTTGCTTGCCAGCAATGATATAGGCTTATTGCACGACACTAAGAGATTTCTAAGTAAGAATTTTGAGATGAAAGATATTGGTGACGCCTCTTTTGTGTTAGGTATAGAAATACACCGAGATCGTTCTCGGGGTACTTTGAGATTATCACAAAAGAGCTATATTGAAAAGGTTCTTAAAAGGTATGGCATGCAGGACTGTAAACCAGGAGACAACCCAGTGGCTAAGGGAGACAAGTTTAGTCTCAAACAGTGCCCTAAGAATAAGTTAGAGGAAAAAAGAATGCAGAAGATTCCTTACGCTTCGGCAATAGGGAGTCTAATGTATGCTCAAGTATGTATGCGTCCGGATATTGCGTTCATAGTTGGGATGCTGGGTAGATATTTGAGCAAGCCAGGACCAGACCATTGGAAGGCAGCCAAACGGGTCATGAGGTACTTGTAAAGAACAAAAGATTACATGCTCACATATCGGAGGTCAGATCGGATTGAGATCGTTGGGTATTCTGACTCCGATCATGCTGGATGCCAAGATAGTATGAAATCTACGTATGGCTATGTATTCTTGCTGGCTGGAGGTGTTATATCTTGGAGGAGTGCTAAACAGTCTATTATAGCCTCCTCTACCATGGCAGCAGAATTTATAGCATGTTATGAGGCATCTAACCATGGAGTATGGCTCCGAAACTTTGTCACGGGGCTGCGTATAGTGGATGGTATTGAAAAACCACTTAAGTTATTTTGTGACAATAAATCGGCAGTCTTGTATTCCAATAACAATAGAAGTTCGACGAATTTTAGGCATATAGACATCAAGTTTCTAGTTGTTAAAGAAAGAATTCAAAGTGAACAGTTGTCTATTGAGCATATCGGTACAAACTCCATGATTGCGGATCCGCTTACAAAGGGATTGCCACCCAAAATGTTTCATGAGTATACTGCTAGTATGGGTGTCAAATCTATTGAGGATATTTAGTTTCGGTGGGAGTTTTGTGATTATAATGTTCTCTTTTATAAACATATTTTTCAGTTACTTCAATTTAAGGATATTTTAAGTTTATTTTCTGCAGAAATTAAAGTTATTTGGTTGATTTACACTTTGATTTAAGTATATGGTTGATCTCACTAAGGTTTTAAGGTGGACCAGTTGGAAATAAGCATGTTACGATCATAATACATGAAGTTTCCATGCTACACATCCACATCATGATCCATGTCATTCAGTTGTATTGACATATGTGACCATTGATGGGTCGAGTTACGATAAATGTAATGAAGGCCGCTTTGATCATATGTTGATATGGCTGATGGACCGGATTGAATATAAATACATTTTGGTTATGACAGCAAAGTTGAGCTCGTACGGTTATATTCTTACAATATATAATTATAAGGTTACACATATAACCCAAGTGGGAGATTGTTGGATTCTTAATCCAACATTGGGCTTATATGTGAAATAATTATATATTGTGTGGACTGTCAAATAAGGAAGCCTAATTAAAAGTGATCAAATAAATTTTAAGGTATTGGGCTTAATGTATTTTAGTAGGGTGTGGGCCTTTAATGTGTAGATACTCAGTGGGTTATCTATTTTGATGATGGGCTAAAATAGGTAAACCTTAATAACTCAAGTATATAAGGGTTATGGTCCCTAGGTCATACGTATCATCAAGATAACATATTATCAATCTATTCTGCATCCCATCGTCAGTATAGACATATAGAGAAAGCTTAAGAATTCTCTAAAAGGAGTTGATACGTATTGCCCTAGAAGATCAAACCCAAAATCCAATCGCTTATGGATTCAGGTACGCTTCTGATGTGGACCAAAATATTCGTATGTAATATTATGTGATATCATGTGGGTATTTGTGGAAGGCGACCTCATTTCTAGGAGAGGGTGTGCCTCCTGGAAGATAGGCGAGCTGTATTATGTCTTTGAAAAGTGAACGAGTCGAAGGCTGTTCCTCAATATTATGCCCTGGAGAGGTGAACGAGCTGAAGGCTGTTCCTCAAAAGTGGGCTAGCTGATGTGTCCAGAGTAGTGACCTGTAGTATGAGGATGAGTTCTCATATAGGGTCGTGATCTCTGATGGGTTGGGCTGAGTATTTGAGCCTGATTAAAATTTTAATATGTATATGGGCCTGGTGGGCTATATGCCCAGGCTTATTTCGGTAATATATATTAAGAAGTTTCATGTTTATGGAAACTTATCATATGGGAAGAGTCCCAATTGAAAGTCGGTGAAAGAGTCATGATATGTATGGAATTCCGGTTATGAAAGGTAACCCTAAATAGTGGAGGATTTCTCCTATCTCTATAAAAGGAGCTTTTGTCTCTTATTCATTATCATGCTATTATTGTGATTTCACCATATATTTGAGAGAAGAAGGGTGTATTTTTCGCTTATTAACTTAAGCGTCGGAGGGCCTTAACGGGCTCGAAATCCGGCCCGTTCTAGGCGTTATTTTACAGGATCAACGAGGTCGCTGTGACGATTGTGGAGGGCATTCGAGGTCGCTGAAACAAGTTTAATCATCAATTTAGGTCTCTGATCTCTATTTTGAGGTTAGTTACCTCTTTATTTGGTAGTTCAACTTTTTGGACTTATCAAATTGGCGCCGTCTGTGGGAAAGAGGGACATCGAGTCCTTGAGCGAAAGACGTGAGAAAACTCATAAACAAAATATGAGGGATAACAACATAATCCCGAGGACTTTACAATACAGTGCTCTATCGAACAATAAGAAGAACAGAAAAAATAGATTGGCGGACGTTAATGAGAAAGACGAGGCCAGGGATGGAAAAACGTCTCCTCAGGTGGATCCAGTTGTCCAGGGTGTTGGTAGTACGCCACCGCCCTCCCCCAGAAGGCGTGAGGGGAAGGGATTGGCGGAAGATGTAGAGATGAAAACGCCGGAAGTTGAGGCGCAAAAGGCAATCCATGTGGAGGGGAAAGGAGGAGAAGATTTACTGAAGGACAAACCTTGTCATAGTAAAAAAGGATTTTTGGATGGACTCATGGATTTCGTGCCACTAGTGAAGTAGGAGGATTTACGCAGGTACTTAGCAAGCGAGCTGAGTACGGGGAAGGAAAGAGATGGTAGATCTCATAGCGAGAAGGAGGAGGATTCAGCAGTTAAAAAAGTAGAGCGAGGCGAGAAATCTACGTCGAAGAGACTATCTCGCAAAAGAGGGCGGAGAAAGCAGGATGTTTCAAGTTCCACCTCATCTGTGGGCTCTCATACTCGTAGACGGCGAGCAAGAGGATGGAAGGTAAGGCGGAGTCATTACAGGCGAAGTATTCGGCGACATTACAGGTATAGTAGTGATAGCGAGACCCCAACCTCTGATACGGATGGCGAGTCTCAGGCGAGAACTAAGAAAAGTGGTAATGTTTCCAAAGAAGGGAAAGGAGAGAGTGAAATGGGACCACATAATAAAGCCTTTAGAGAGCTGCAGGAGGCCATGCTAAAGTTACAAAGGCGAGTAGATGGAGATAAGCTGGAAGGAGAGGAAGGACATCCTTTCTCGAAGGATATGATGCATGCACCAATGCCTAAAAACTATAAGGCATTGGATTTGCAGTATCGGGGGTTAACGGATCCAGTTGAGCACCTACAGCTCTTTGAAAATGCGAGAATGCTACACAGCTACACGGATGTCGTGGCATGCCGGGCTTTTATATCCACCCTGAGGGGAATCGCGCAAAATTGGTTCTATCAACTCCCGCAGGGGAAAATTACCAGTTCTTCAGTGTTGCGAACTGCATTTTTGAATCAATTCTCCAGTGCCCGACAGGGTGCAAGGATGGCGCAGTCACTCTTTACCATGGTACAACGACCTGACGAGACGCTCAAATAGTATGTCAACAGATTCACCAGTGCTACTTTGGGGGTGCCCACTGCCACTGACGAGATGAAGGCTGGAGCCTTAAGTCAAAGATTAAGGAGAGAAGACTTGCGCAAATCATTAGTGAAGAAAGAGGCGTGAACGTATGATGATGTCCTGGCAAGATGTCATAAATACATACAAGTGGAGGAGGCTGAAGAAGAACATAGCGTGCGTTTTGGCAGGTCGAAAACGGAGACGCGAGACGTTATCCCGAGGAAAAAGGTAAGAAGATATTCAAGGAGGGGAGTGCGCGGGCTCCTGACTTCGAGTGCAGGGGTTAGTGCGAGGCAGGACGCAAGCGCGCGCGATTGGATACATGAAGACTTCACACCGTTAGTGTATCCGCGGGCTAAGCTGTTCAGTATTATGGAGCGTTCTGTGCCTGATGCCATACAGTGGCCAGAGGATCGCACACCTATCCCCACCCACCCCAAGACAACCTCCTTCTGTCGATTTCACAATAATTACGGGCATTACACTGAAAAGTGCAGACATCTCAAAGAAGAAATAGAAAGGTTGATAAAGGCAGGGCATTTGAAGGAGATGATCTATAAAGAAAGGGAGCCGCGCGAGCAAGAGCAGGCGTTACCTCCACCGCCGCCGAGGAACCCGCCTCAGTAGCAGGTCGCGAGGCAAGGACGGCAAGGAAATCAGAGGCAGGAAGAGCCGCGGAGAAATAGGGGAAGAATAAACATGATTTCCGGAGGGCTAACGGATGGGGACTCCAACAATGCGAGAAAACGGCATGTTAAATCAGCTCGCTTGGGCGTAAGTGAGGTCGCTAGTGTGAGAAGACAGCCTCAAGTAGCGGGGCCAGTCATTTCCTTTGGCCCCGATGAGAGGCGCGGGCTACAGGAGGATCATAATGATGCACTAGTGGTTGAGGCGGAGATTGAGGGTTATGAGGTCAGCAGGATATTTGTAGACAATGGAAGCTCGGTGAACATTATATATACAGACTGCCTCGATCAGATGGAAATAGATAGAAGAGTGTGGTCAGTGAACACGCCCATTTATGCTTTCAATGGGGCACAGGTGAGCACGGAGGGCGAATTGACGTTGCAGGTAGCGTTGGGAAGAGATGAGTCGAGAGTCGAGAAGAGCCTAAAGTTTCTAATCATCCAGGGGAGGTCGGCCTACAACGTGATACTGGGGCGACCTGCCCTTGATGCATTTCAGGCAGTAACATCGACTTATCACATGAGTATCAAGTACCCAGTAGGCAATGGGATAGGCGAGGTTGTCGTAGAACAGCAAGTCGCTAGATCGTGTTATCAGATGGCGATTAGGAAAGGGTTGATGGAGAATAAGCGAGAGAGAAGCAATGATCAACCGGAAGGGGTGCTCAACCCCAAGAAAATGAAAGAACAGGAGAACTCGGTTCAGCCAAACGAGGAATTGATGGAGATTTCCCTGGAAGAGTAACATCCGAAGTATACCACGAGGATAGGTACCCAAATACCTGAGGAGTTGAAGAACGAGCTGATAGGGTTGTTACGAGAATTTCGGGATATTTTTGCGTTTAGTGATGAAGAGTTGACGGGTGTTTCACCGAAGGTCGCGCAGCATCATTTGAATGCGGACCCGGAGGCGAGGTCGGTGAAACAAAAGAGAAGGCACTTTGGGCCTGAACTGGACAAGGTGATTGAAGGAGAAGTACAGAAATTGCTGAAAGCGGGCCATATAAGAGAGATTCAGTTCTCGGAGTACTTGTCTAATGTTGTGATGGTACCAAAACCAACTCAGAAATGGAGGATATGAGTGGATTTTCGTGATTTGAATAAGGCATGTCCTAAGGATCATTATCCTTTGCCACGGATTGATCAGTTGGTGGACTCTACTTTGGGGTGCGAGCTGTTGAGTATGATGGATGCCTCGCAGGGATACCACCAAATACCCTTGGTGAGAGAAGATCAGCCCAAAGTAAGTTTTGTCACTTCTACAGGTACTTATTGTTTCATCTCCATGCTCTTTGGGTTGAAGAATGCAGGTGCGACCTATCATCGGTTGGTGGATCGCATGTTTAAGGATTTGCTAGGGACCACCATGGAAGTTTATGTGGATGACATGCTGGTGAAGAGCAAAAAAGCAGATTCCCATGTTGAAGATTTGAAGAAAACTTTTATTATCTTGAGACAATATGGGATGAAGCTTAACCCGAAAAAGTGTGCGTTTGGGGTGCGAACAGGGAAATTTTTGGGTTACATGGTGACGGAGCGAGGAATCGAGGTGAACCCTGAGAAGGTGCGAGATGTTTTGGAGATGTCGCACCCTCGCACAGTGCGGGATGTGCAAGTACTTACGGGGCGCATCGCAGGTCTTAGTCGTTTTATTTCCAGGTCAGGGGAGCGAGGAGTCCCCTTCTTTAAGGCGCTAAGAAAGGGGTCTAGATTCGAGTGGACGCAAGAGGCTGCAAGTGCCTTTGACGAGCTAAAAAAGTACTTGGCAGAGATACCACTGTTGACCAAACCAATGCTGGGAGAAGATTTGATTTTGTATATATCCGTGGGGGAGGTCGCAGTGAGCTCTGTCCTGATCCGAGAAGAAGCAGGTTTGCAGAGACCTATTTATTATATTAGCAGGATGTTGAGGGGAGCTGAACTGAAGTACACCGAGCTGGAGAAAGGGGGGTTTGCACTTGTTAGTACGGCCAGGAAGTTGAGGCCTTATTTCTTGAGCCACAGGGTGAAGTTACGTACCAATTTGGCCCTCAAACAAGTCCTGGGCAATCCAAACGTGTCAGGACGATTGGTGAAATGGGCGGTAGAACTGAGTGAGTATAACGTGGTTTATGAACCAAGGGTGGCTATCAAAGCACAAGTATTGGTAGATTTCTTGCAAGAAATGACGAGGCCACTCGATGGGAATAAAGAGGTAATATCCTGGACCTTGTATACAAATGGATCAACTATGGCCTCAGGAGCGGGGTTAGGTGTTGTACTAACTAGCCCGGAAGGAGAGAGTTTGGAGTTTGCGATCAAGCTGGGGTATAAGGCGTCCAACAATGAAACTGAATACGAGGCTGTATTGCAAGGGATTAAGATGGCTAGCGAGTTGGGAACTCGAAGGCTGTGGGCCTATACTGATTCACAACTGGTAGCACGACAGTTTGACGGTTCCTTCGAAGCTACAGAAGAGCGTATGGTGATGTATTTGAGTGTATTACAAGAGCAAGCAGCTCGCTTTGAAGAGTTCAAGCTAGAGCATCTGCCGCGAGCTGAAAATACACGAGCGGATCAGCTCGCTCGGATAGTAGGAGCGTTAGTGTCCTGTGATACTCAGAAAATCACACTGATGGAACTGGGTAATAGCAGTATAGAGGGGTGTAGAGGTTATGGAAATTGAAGACGAGGATTGGCGATCGCCCATTTGGGATACTCTCCTTAAAGTGCAGGAAGGCACAGAGAAATTGACAACGAAAGAGGCTAGAGTTGCAGCTCATTTTTGTGCTATTAATGAAGAGTTGTATAAGAGGTCACGGTTTGGACCTCTTCTGAGATGTTTGGTTAAAGAGCGCGGGATGGAGGTACTAAGAGAGATACATGAAGGGTATTGTGGAGATCATGCGAAGGGAAAGGCTTTGATGGGTATAACGTTGCGATCAGGTTTCTTTTGGCCTGAGATGAAGGCTATGGCAAGCGAGCTGGTTCAAACTTATAAGAAGTGTCAAATGCATGCTCCGGTCATTCACATACCAGCTGAGGAAATGATAGTAATGAGCTCGCCGTGCCCGTTTGCACAGTGGGGGATCGATATTGTAGGTCCTTTCCCAAAGACCCCGGGAAGTAAAGAACATTTGGTGGTGGCTGTTGATTATTTCACCAAGTGGGTGGAAGCTGAAGCTGTCACGGGGATAAGTGAGCAACATATAATAGACTTTATTTTTGATAATATATTTTGCAGGTTTGGAGTGCCACGAGTGTTAGTCTCGGACAACGGGACCCAATTTAATGGGCGGAAAATGCAGAAGTGGTGCCAAGACATGGGGATGAAACAGCGATTTGCCTCTGTGGCGCATCCACAAACTAATGGACAGATGGAGGTTACTAATCGTATAATTGTGCAGGGACTTAAGCTGCGGTTAGAGAAAGCAGGCGGACTCTGGGAGGAGGAGCTCACGTCTGTCCTCTGGGCCTATCGAACAACTCCCCGAACCACCACAGGGGAGTCGCCGCTCAGCTTGGTGTACGGGATGGATGCAGTCATTCCCGCTGAGATAGTTGGAGGTTCGCAATGTTTAGCGACCTTTAACGTGGAAGAAAATGAGCGATTGGCTCGAGGAGCGATCGAGACGATTGAAGAGATACGTGAGAAAGCTGCAGCTCGGGTGGAACAATACAAACAATGAGTGCAGACTGCTTTTAACAAACAAGTTAAACATCGTTGTTTTCAGGTCGACGATTTAGTGTGGAAAAGAGCTGATGCTTTGAAGGCAACCAAGAAGCTGGAGCCAAAATAGATTGGGCCCTTTAAAGTGATGAAGGTATTGCGAGGCGGTGCATATATGCTTGAAGGTGCAGACGGGAAGATTTTACCCCATAGTTGGAATGTGTGCCATTTGAAGAAGTATTACGCATAGACGGAGGATCGCGGGAGAAGGTAAATCTGGTCGGAGGGCACGTCTCCCGGGTATTTGAGATTGATTATTTAGAGTTCTTTTTTGGTGAGAGAGGGTAACTCTGGACCGGAGGGCACCTCTCTCGACCTGATGTTTGTTTCAGAAGTTCTTGTTTATGGCGAGAGAGGGTAACTCTTATGTTGGAGGGCACCTCTCTCGACCTAGTGGTTGATTGGGAGTTTGTAAGTTTTTATAGCGGGAGAAGGTGACTCTGGTCGGAGGGCACTTCTCCTGCGAGCTATCTAAATGATTGAATAATATGAAGGGTGAAGTTTGATAAGTTATTTTGTCTTCTCTTTTTTGCGAGCTAATATGATTTTCTGGGTTTTTAGGGTGGGAGGGGGTAACTCTTGTGTTGGAGGGCACCCCTCTCGACCTCGTGATTTGTTGAAAGTTTTGTTATGGCGCGGAAAAAGGTAGCTTTGATACCTTTTCCGGTCAAGCGAGCCTTTGATAAAGGTGGATGTTTGTGAGAAGATAGTTAGTACATCTCTCTCTTAGTTAAATGGTTTGAGATGATTGTTATCATGGCAAGGAGATGGGTAACTCTGGCTTGGAGGGCACCTCTCCCGACCTGATAATCGATCAAGAATTGTAATTTTTATGTGATTTAAATTCGCGAACTGGGGAGAGGGTAACTCTTGTGTTGGAGGGCACCTCTCTCGCAGTAGAAGTGAAAGTAATAGTAAGTTGATGCTTGTTTTTAATTGTGAAAGCGTCATTGTGGTGGTGGGAGAAGGTAACTCTGGACCGGAGGGCACTTCTCCCGACCAGGCGAGCTGTTCGGTGGCATGACTAATTTTGTTCTTTGTGAATGTGTTTTATGATATTTGTGATATTAAGGGGAAGGTGAGCCGCGCTGAGGCGTACCCCTTCCGACTGATTGAGTAAGGTACAGGAGGAGTTGAAATAGCCTTTCTCCTGATCCAATGAGATGGAAATTATTTTGAGTGGTTAGCGAGTTGTTTGATTCTTTATGGTTATATGGTTAGGGTGTTAATGATTTTTTGAATAATTCTTATCTTTATGAGCTAAGATATTTGTTTACAATATGAGATCTTGTGATGAGCGGGACATAATAATGTCTTATGGCAAGATTATATTTCTTGATACTGAAAGTGCATAGATAAAATAAATAGTGGATGAATTATTTATACAGTTGAAAGGTGATTAAATGTTCTGAACAGCTTTTTCGATTGAGGAAGCCTCAGCAGGAGGGTTTGTGCGAGCTGGTTCGGATGTGGGGTTGACGGCAGGGTCTTGATCGGGCAGTAGGTCGTCTAGGGGTGTCTTCAGCTCGGCGTAGACCCCCGCGGCCAGGGCTGCTCGACTTTGACAGGACAGCCACCACTTTGTATGGATGGATTGTGTCCAGTCGCCCTTGAAATAGCTAAACGGAGTTAGCTTGTTGATGATGGCCTCAATGTTGGGGGTGTACGAGACGTTCAGTGCAGCGACCTCCTCCTTGATCATGTTGGCCGCACTGGAAACCCATTCAGTAGCCCCGCCAGCCATCAGTCCGAAATAGATAGAAGATTTCTCGTAGGCTTTGATGATCTCCTGACGGTACGCGTCGATGAATTTTCTGCCGATCTCACTAATGAGGAAGGTGTGACGACCTTCAGATACACCTTTTTCGTAATTCATCTTGATAAGGTCTGGGAGCCTTTGCTGATGAAGGGCGAGCTCTATCGCTGTTCGGCTAAGCTCTTCTGTCTTTTGGCTTAGCTCGCTATTCACACGCGCGGCCTCGTCTTTCAGGCTGTTGATTTGGCTCTTGGAAATGGCTACTTCCTCGTCGCGGGCCTTCAACAGTTGGAGTGTTCTATCCAATTCCCCATGTGTCAGGGAGAGCTGTCGGGTCTGTTGCTCAGTTTGGATAGTCAGCTCGTCAACAGTTTTTTGGAGGTCGCTCGCTGACGATCGAGCTACGAACTCCTCCAAGAATTTGGCGAACAGAGGCTTCAGCTGCAAATATTACATTTTGTGAATATTGATCTATAGTTGAATGGATTAGGGCCAAAGATCTTTTGTTTATACCTGTTTAAGGGCGTGCTCGCTAAGAAGAGCTTCGACGTCGTCAGCATCATCTAGCTTAGCTAGTACTTTGCTCAAGCTGGATGCGCTAGTTGAAATCGGCGCTGGTCCCTTGCGAAGGCGACGCTTTTTCTGCTCTGGCGGGCTGGGGCTTGGGCTTCTCGCCGCCGAGCTCTTGGGAGTGTCGTGGAGAGGACGTTTGCCTTTATTTTTGCTAGGTCGCCGGACTAGCTGGGCCTCTCCCTCGTCGCCGCTAGTCGCCCCAGAAGCCTGTTATGCGGCCTCACTTGTGTTGGCCGGCGTTGGAACAGGGCGAGCTTTGGATTGTGTTGGGGGTTGTTTTTGCTCCTCTTCGGTACGGGTCGCCACAGTTCTTGATGAAGGCCACTGCATTGCATTGAGAAATTGTTATTATTTGATTTACGTTGTTAGTAGTAAGGTGTAATTGTGAAACCTAAAAGCACCTACCGAATTCATCAGCTGTGATGGCGAGGTGTGGTGCCACTGGGCGGGAGTCAATGCCCACGTAGCGGAACATGTCTGATCGGTTTGTGAGGAGTGTTATGTCGAAGGGGTATTTGCTCCATGCCTCGAGCTGATCAATGTATTTTTTGTATAGGCGATGGCACTCTTTGGAGGTGATTGGTTTGTATTGTTTGGGAGTACGATTTTTTAGCTCGGTTATGAAAGGCCACTCTTCAGAGTTATAGATAAAGAAAAAGTTCTTTCTCCACTCGGGGACTTTGTTATGAGGGTTTGTGAGAAAGCAAGCTAAGCCTGACCGAGCGGAGAGATAGAACTAGTTTTGTTGATATTTTATTTGGAAACAGAAGTGAAAGAAGCCCGGGTCAGGATCGGTATTGTAGTATTCACATAGTAAGAGATATTCTGCCAAGTACTTCATGGAGTTTGGGGTAATTGTAAGAGCGAGATGTTGTACAAGTTGGAGATTTCAATGTAGAAGGGGTGATTTGGAAACCTAAACCCCGCTACTAGTAATGTGTCGTAAAGGGTAATGTGGTTGGGTGCAGGTCGCAAGGGGTCTGCATGTGGCCCTTTGGGTAGGACCATCTTGGCGGTTTTTGGTAGATTAAGGATTCTCTTAAATTTTTCTAATTTGGAACGTTCGGTAGTATCCAATAGTTAAATTTGATTTCTTTGGTTGAGGAAGAAGGAAAAGGCAGGTCGCGAAGAGGCTACAGTTACAGGGTTCTCCCTGAAGTGCTCGCAGGCCGGAGGATTGCTAGATGTGGATAGAGGGACACCCTCTGGAATGGGTGTGATGGCTAGTGATGAGGAGGATGGGATGTTGAGGAGATTGTTTTTTGAGGTTTGAATTTCAGATAAGGCTATGGTTTGGGCTTGAAGCTCCGACTAGTTTACGTTACCTTCTGGCTCGTCGCGAAGGCCGGAGGAGGGTAATAAGGGTTGTTTTGGCCTAGTCTCGATTATGAAAGGGTTTTCTGAGGGAACGGAGTCAGGGGAGAGAGTTGAATTTTGGGAATTATCGGTGGGGGATGCTGATGTCATCACAAATTTAAGCATTCAGGGAATGAATAACACAGAGCACAAATATTTCAGTATACACAATTACAGATCTAACAGTGTGATTAAAATTGCTATTTGAAAGGATTTGGGGGACTTACACATTTTTGACGAGCTGCAGGTCGTTGGTGAGCAGTGTGATGGTATGAAATCTCTGAATGATCGTGAGTCCTTAAACTTTTTTGCAGAGCAGTAATGGTGTTTCTTTTATTTGAAATGGCGTAAAATGGTGAATAAAGAAGATGAAAGGTTTTTATATTGGGGGGCGTAAAAGTGATGAGACAGATTGGAGCGGGTAAAAGTAGGGTTTCGTTCGAGAAATGTTTTGGCCCTTTTATTTTGGGCCCACTATATTTATTATACTCCGAGAAAATATTAGAGTGACACGTACCCGACATTGTGTCAGGCTGCATTTAATGAAGCATAAGTGAGATGGGATGTGAGAAAAGAAGCGTGTTTTGACTTTGTGGTTTGCTTGTAATTGTGATTTTGAGACTGTTTGTAGCTACAAGTCGATTGAGAAGTGGTATATTTTCAGGTCGCCCAATATGAAATTTTGAGATATAATTTGGGGACTTGTGAGTATGAGGTCGTTCAAAACGATAATGATAGTGTGATTGAGAAAGTGAGCTCGGTGTGTTGATCTTTTGTAGGTCGCAGGTGGGGTTAATGATCCATAGTAAATTATTGATATTRTTGCTCGATGAGATCGAGGCGGATGATTCTGAGATATGATTTTGTGAGGTAAAGTGATGGTTTGTGTGCATATGTTGTTTATGATTGATTTTATGTTTACATGTCCTACCTGATTTCGTGTCTTAATCAGCTAAAACATGGGGGACTAGCTGATGTGGACCAAAATATTCGTATGTAATATTATGTGATATCATGTGGGTATTTGTGGAAGGCGACCTCATTTCTAGGAGAGGGTGTGCCTCCTGGAAGATGGGCGAGCTGTATTATGTCTTTGAGAAGTGAACGAGTCGAAGGCTGTTCCTCAATATTATGCCCTGGAGAGGTGAACGAGCTGAAGGCTGTTCCTCAAAAGTGGGCGAGCTGATGTGTCCGGAGTAGCGACCTGTAGTATGAGGATGAGTTCTCATATAGGGTCGTGATATCTGATGGGTTGGGTTGAGTATTTGAGCCTGATTGAAAGTTTAATATGTATATGGGCCTGGTGGGCTATATGCCCAGGCTATTTCGGTAATATATATTAAGAAGTTTCATGTTTATGTAAACTTATTATATGGGAAGAGTCCCAATTGAAAGTCGGTGAAAGAGTCATGGTATGTATGGAATCCCGGTTATGAAAGGTAACCCTAGATAGTGGAGGATTTCTCCTATCTCTATAAAAGGAGCTTTTGTCTCTTATTCATTATCATGCTATTATTGTGATTTCACCGTATATTTGAGAGAAGAAGAGTGTGTTTTTCGCTTATTAATTTAAGCGTCGGAGGGCCTTAACGGGCTCGAAATCCGGCCCGTTTTAGGCGTTGTTTTGCAGGATCGGCGAGGTCGCTGTGACGATTGTGGAGGACATTCGAGGTCGCTGAAACAAGTTTAATTATCAATTTAGGTCGCTGATCTCTATTTTGAGGTTAGTGCCCTCTTTATTTGGTAGTTCAACTTTTTGGAGTTATCAGCTTCCGTAAACCAACTTATGATCCTTAATAATTCAATATGATGGTTCTTCGATTATAGCGATGGTTTTCGCTAAGAATATTTTTAATCTAACAAAATATACTTGTTTTCTTGTTGAGAAACAAGTACACCGGTAATTAAATTAGTATTAAATTAAATTGCAAAAATAATTATTTTAACTTACTGATGATATTGTTTTCTGGCTTAGGTACTGGATTCCAGTCAAAAGGCTCTTACCTATTTGGACATTTTAGTATGAATATTAAGATGGTTGCTGGAGATTCTGCTGGCACTGTTAGTGCTATGTAAGTAAAGTAAAACACACTCACTACTATTTTTAGCCAGCTCATTTTTTATTCTTTTATTTTTTAGTGATTTTTTTTTTTTTAATTATGGGTGCAGTAATCTTCTCAAATCTCAAAGCATGATGAAATAGACTTTGAGCTCTTGGAAACAGAAGTGGCAGCCATACATATTTGCAGACCAATGTGTACACCTGAGGCAAAGGAGACAAAGAGCAAATGATTTATCTTTTGTTTGATCCAACTAAAGATTTCCATAGATACTCTGTCCACTGGAATCTATACCAGATTGTGTAAGTTCTGTTTTTGCTCTTACAATTTTTTTTAATTAAAATTATTACTTGATTAATTAATAAGCTCGATTAAATAATTATTTTTTATTAGTTTCATATACTTAATTATTATCTCAATTATTTAATATTTTTCTCCTTCTATTAGCAGTTGATGTATTAGTTTTTCAGACATTTCATAAATAATTGTTTGGCGAAATTGTTCTTGGTCGATCGTCTTGTATTAAACTTAGTTCTTTTGAATGCTCAAGAGATACGGACCAAAGTCTTAGTTTTATATACGTTCGTTGTATTAGGACTTACCTTTCTGTAAAACCGATGTGCAAATCTTTGTTTGTGCTGAAGCTCCACAAGTCACCAACACAATGCGCAATCAACTCTTGTTTGTGTTCTCTGCCATCAACTCTTGTTTATTATAATTATTTTTTAGAGATAATTATAATAAGTACCCAGAAATTTGATCTAATTACAAAATAAAAATTACTTCTCTTTCAAAATTATAAATACCCCTAAAGTTATTATTTATCACTCTTCATTCTCTTTTATTTAAATTATAAATATTCAGCTTCTCGGTGTTATGGGAGATATATATACTGCTACTGTTTATATAGATGTAGGATAACAGTATCGAGTATTTGTTGATTGTTTTCTTGTACATTTATTACTTGGGTAATAATTAATTACTAAATCCTTACAACGTGTAATAATCAAAAGCGATAATTACAAATACTACGCCATCGGGTTTGGATTAGTTTGAATTGAGAAGTTTCAAAAAAAAATTATAAAAAAAAAAGAGCTTGATTTTGTCTTAAGGTAATTGTAACATTTGGTGAATGTAAAAAGAGTTTTTTTAATGTTCGTTGCCTTTTTTTTGTGGGGGTACATTTTTTTTTAATTTTGAAACTTCCTCTTTATTTCTTTCTTTTTCTTTTTCTAAAAACTCCCGTACCTTAGGAGTGGTTTTAATTAAAATACACGTCTTTTAGAGATAATTATAATAAATACTCCAGAAGTTTTGTCTAATTACAAAAAAATAATAATAGTAATAATAAAAATGACTTACTGCAAATATATGTCTATTTCTGGACAATTGTATCTGCTTGTGTTTCTCCGTAGATAAAGCTACGGTCTTGCGACCTCCAAGAGGGATGCATTGTGATCGAAAAACAGAAAATTGTGATGTCACTTCACATATCAGGTTTCTATAGGATCGACTGAACTTTTTCTCTACAACAGTGAAATAACGAGCACAAAATGCCAAGGCCTCTTTCGCCACATATGCCTTGGCAATCGACACCTCTGGCTTAGCTAGATTTCTAACACATTACTTGAGCTCCTTCAAATACTATTCAATTTGATACATCCACCTCAGGTGTTCGGGTCCCAAAAATTGCCTCTTCGAAGAGATGCATAACCAAATGAACTATAATGTCGAAAAAAGCAGGGGGAATATCTTTTCCAATTTGCACAAGATCAGAATTCACATCCGGTTTGGTTGAAATAAGGTCACTCACATTGAGACTTTTGGTGGACATTTTCCTAAAGAAGTTACATAATCCAATGATTGCACCGGATATATCCTTATCTAAGTAAGCACGGGCGGCCACAGGCAACAACTTTTGCATTATGATGTGGCAATCATGAGATTTTAGTCCAGTTAGGCGGCTCTGACCTGGAGGTACACACCTTCTCGAGTTTGATGCAAATCTATCTAGGAATCTCACGGATCTGATCTAATCACAAAACTCAGCTCGTTTGGTTGGGGGTAATGTGTAACGAGCCTTAGGCTTCATTATCTTACCTCTATCTTCAAGAAGGTGCAACTTTGGCCTAATATTCAGGTTCTGTAGATCCCGTCTAGCATTAGGAGTATCTTTTGACTTCAACGATCATCCATGATAGTCCCCACGACACTGTCACACACATTCTTCTCTAAATGCATCATGTCGATTTTGTATTTCAAGTCATTATTGGACTAGTAAGGGAGCTAAAAAAATATTATTTTTTCTCAATTCAACTCATTTGCATATTTGCGGGTCTTTGCACCGCCATAATTCTTATGTTTCCCAGGTATTTTTGGTCTAACTCGATTTAGTTGGATCAATATGTTTGTCATTGTATTTTTTACTTGAGGGCCCCTTTAGTCTGCTAGACCATTGAAATCACGCAAACTTCTCCATCTGTGGTGTATGGGAAGAAACATTCAGCAGTACAATAACTTTCCCAATACACGCATTACATGTAGGACATGCCATGTAACCTTGGCCGCTCCTCCCTAACAAACTACTTCTTGCAGGAAAGTCATTAATTGTTCAAATTAATGTTGCTCGCATGCGAAATAGACCACGATTTCTGGTGACAGCATCAATTGTGTCCACGCTGACTGACCATAAAAATTTCAATTCATCCACAAGAGGTCGCATGAATATGTCAAAAAAAAATCCCGTGGATTTAGGTACAGGTATCAGTAGTGTTAACATCAAATACTCAGATTTCATGATAAGACATGGCGGAAGATTATAAACTGTAAATATTATTGGCCACATACTATACATCTGATTCATATCACTAAATGGGTTGACGCCATCAGCTGCAAGTTCAAGACGAATATTGTGTCGCTCAATAGAAAACTCTGGATATCAAGCATCAACTGCACGCCATGTTTTTCCATCCTTTGGATGTGTCATAATATTTGCGCGATGTCCAGTACTATGCCAATGCATAAGATTTGTGATCTCTTACATTGTAAATAACCTTTTTAATCTTGAGATAATCGGAATATATAGCATAACCTTATGTGAAACTAACGTAATACTCGTGTGAACACACGGATATATAGAATATGTATACATACACATTACAATATTGAGTGCATTAGAATACATAAATTTAAAAAGGTAATAATAATAATAATTAAAAATATATTATTTAATTTAAAGGATTATTGAAGTGCCTATATCAGAGTTTCTCATTGCTTATTTTGCAAGCCAATGTTCGAGAAGGAAGTTTAAAACGGCAAGATCTTATTCTTGGTGGTGAAGTATTTTAAACACATTAGTACTTTTTTTTCCACTCAAATTCCATATTTATTCCTCTTTTACCTTTGAAGTGTTTTTTTTTTTTTTACCTTTGAAGTGTTTAAATTTTTGAGTAGACGACCGTTGTTGGATTTAGATGTGAGATTTAATAAGAAGAAGAAGAAAGAACAAACTTCCAAGACATTTATTTTTTCTGTCTTATTAGAACTGGATTGTAATAATATCCAATAATGCGAAAAATAAAAATGATCATCTCTTCCTAATTACCCTTGTGATTAATTGTCGCATACAACTTTAGTAACTAATTAGGAGGGTGCTGCCAATCTTGGCAATAAGCATCCTCCTCCTCATTTTTCACCAGCAAGCATGGCCCATCTCTTGTTACCCTCCAGAAACAATATTTATGACAAAGCCTGGCCCGCGGGCCATCGTAAACACCATAGTGTCCAGAACCATGTATGGTCGTAAAGTCACACACAAATTTTGTCGAGAGCCAAAAGTTCACCCGGAAATGCCACGAGAAAATGGCATTATAAGCAAGTTTATGTGTTCCTAAATTGTCTTCCGACGACCAACAATGAATGGTGATGTTATGGTGAGGAATGCGGTTTTGCACTAAGACCCGTACCTTCTTAAAAATATCAATCCCTTCGGACGAGATGAGCATGTTGGCAAGCAAGACGAGTGAAAAGGTGAAACATAATATTGATTTGCTAGTCATCATCTTCACTGTTATTATTTTTAATATATATGTATGGATTAATTGAAGAAGCAAATTAAGGTTGTGTTGTGTAGTAGTTTTTGCAATTTATTTATAGTGAGAACTGTAAGCGGTTAGATGGAAAAAAATGTGGAGATAATTTATTACCAAATGGAATTGGATTGAGTTTCAAATTTGAAATTGCACGTTTTTGAAAATTCCACAAAAGTTATGCGTCCTTTTTTTTTTTTTTCTTTTCTTATTTCTTCTTCTTTCTTTCTTTCTTTCTTTTATTTTGAGTAGTTTCTTTTTTTTTTCTTTTTGGATTTTGTTTTAATAAATCTTATACAAAAATATTATTTTAAAGATCAAATCAATTAATATAATATAATTTTTCAAATTACACTATCTTTATATATTGTACTAATTTATGATAAAAGTTATAATTGATTATTGTTTAATAAATATATTAAAATCTAACCAATTAGTGTAATTTTATTTCTCATTAAACTACATTTTAAATTGTGATATTTTTATTCTCAACATATTGAAAAATAATAATTATATTTATTTAAAGAATGTATTTTTTTCAGTTCTTTCTTTGTAATCTACTTTTTTTCTTCTCTCCACGAACAATTAAAATCCGTCATCAAAAATTTTTTGTTCCAAGAATGAAACTCATTTATCTTTCTTTTTTATTTTTCCCATTCATATTTTAAATTCTTATATGAGATTTATGTCCTTAGTTGGCATCCATAAAATTTATCATTTTATTTTTTTTATTTAAAATTTATTTCTTTGGTGTTTTAATATTTGGTCTCTTTTTTCTATAATCCGAACTTAATTTTTTTAATTTGTTTTTTATCTTTAATTTATAATATATTTTCAATAAATGAATAAGACTCACATCTTAAGATGAAATTTATTAATAAATAATTATATAGGTAAAGAATATTATATTGTATAAAAAATAGAGAAAAAATTCTTTTACCTCCTGAACTATGTCAAATTTGACACTTTGACTCATAAACTTTTATTTTGTACACTTTACCTCCTAAACAATATGAATATTGAATTAACCTCCTGAAAACCCATTTTTGGTGTAAATTATGCCCGGAGCCTCGTGTGACATGCACACTTTGCACTTAACCTCTTGAAAACTCATATTTGGTGTAAATTTTGGCCGGAGCTCACTTGTGTGACATGCACTCTAACATATAAGGGGTAAAGATGAGTTTCCATCTCCTCCTCATGACTCCCGCTCGAACCAATGGCACGTGAGCACACGTGGGTTTCAAACCCTACGTGTGTGTATATATATATATATATATATATATATATATATATATATATATATATATATATATATATATATATATATATTAATGTATACATTATCTTAACAAGTCAAACCAGTGCTCGTGTGCCATTTTTTTGAGCAGGAGTCATGAGGAGGAGATGGAAAGTCGGTTTTATCCCTTATATGTAAGCGTCTATGTCACACGAGTGAGCTCCGGCCAGAATTTCCACCAAAAATGGGTTTTCAGGAGTTTAAGTTCAAAATTCGTAAAGTTTAGGAGGTAAAGTATACGAAATAAAAGTTTAAGAGGCAAAGTGCCAAACTGGACATAGTTGAGGAGGTAAAAAGAAATCACTAAAAAATAATTATATTAGAACACCTAATCTAATAATTTTAAAATGTTTATAATGTGAATGACTACTATAAATCTATACTTTTACACTCTTCTATAATAAAGATGGTGTGCCGAATATGGAGGTGACATGTGTAACCATGCAATTGGGCTTCCTTTATTTTTCTTATTTCTTCTTCTTTCTTTCTTTTATTTTGAGTTGTTTCTTTTCTTTTTTTTTTTTTTTTTGGATTTTGTATTTAATAAATCTTATATAAAAGAAATATTATTTTGAAGATCAAATCAGTTAATATAATTTAGTTTCCAAAATTACACTATCTTTATATGTTGTACTAATTTATGATAAAAATTATAATTGATTATTGTTTAACAAACAAAATTAAAATTTAACCCACTAGTGTAATTTTATTTCCCATTAAACTACATTTTAAATTATGATATTTTTATTCTCAACATATTAAAAAATAATATTTATTTAAAGAATTTATTTTTTCAATTATTTCTTTGTAATTTACTTTTTTTCTTCTATCCACAAACAATTAAAATGCGTCATCAAGAATTTTCGTTCTCTGAATGAAACTCATTAATCTTTCTTTTTTGTCTTTCCCTTTCATATTTTAAATTCTTATATGATATTTTTGTCCTTAGTTGTCAGTCATAAAATTTCTCATTTTATTTTTTCATTTAAAATTTATCTTTGTGTTTTAAAGTTTGATTTCTTTTACCTATAATCTGGATTTTATTTTTTTAATTTATTTTTTATTTTTAATTTATAATATATTTTCAATAAATGAATAGGACTCACATCTTAAGATGAAATATTAATAATAGATAAGGAATATTATATTGTATAAAAAACAATTATTTCATAACACCTGATCTAATAATTTTGAAATATTTATAATATGAATGACTACTATTAATAAAAATATATTACGTAAAGGAAAATTATATTGTATAAAGAATAATTATTTAAACATACATAATTTAATATATTTAATCTACCTATAAATAATATATTTTATTTTCTTTTATTTTCTCTAGATAAAACATACATGTTATATTACGGAGCAAGTTCAGAGAATCTGACCACATGATTACATTAAATTAAATTCCAAATATATTACATATAAAATGAATATACATCGATATATAGATATATTACATAATATCAAGTTCCACTACTAATTACATTTACGTAATAAACAAATATGTTTCGACTAGAGCTCATGTTGCAAAGTGTATGTATTTTATATTTTTATATTGAAGCAAATTGGCACCTGTAGTCGGACTTCTTAAAAATAAATTTTAAAATTAAAAAGAAATACCAAAATAAAATTAGGAGACCTTCGAGAAATTGCTTAAAATAAAAAAATAACCTTAAAATAAATTTTTTTTTTTAAAACACTAAAGTAGAGAAACTAAACTAAATTAAAAACTACTAAAATTAAAAAGAAATAATTAAACTTTTTGGGAATTGCCTAACGAAATAAATCCCGTTGTCTAACAAAAAATTTTGTATTTTATATTATCCATTTGACTGTTAATTCAATGTTACAACGTGATCTTATTTTTATATAATTTCTTTTTGTTTTCCCTCTCACTACAAATAATTAAAACTCAACATCTAAAATTTTGATTATAAGAATGAATCAATGATATAACATAGTTAATAGAAAAGTTAGGAGTGATTATTAATAATAATGCACAACTCTTTTATATCCTTCACTTTTTTTTTCCTTGCATCTTATAAATTAATTTATGTTAATCAAAAAATTAATGAAATTAAATTTGCCCCGCAACGGTTCAAAATTTAATTGTATTAAATAGTGAATTTCAATGAGATTCGATAGATTCTGGAGTTAAAACTATACGGGTATTTCCAATTTTGGAATTTAATGAAACGAAAAGTTTCATGGCATTCTTGCGGTGCTTGATTTGAATTTATATTGGGTCCTTAACTTGGATTTCAACGAATTCCATAAAATTCCAACATTCTAAAATATTCATGGAATTCCATGAAATTATTTTATTTTGATTCTTGTGAAATTATAAATTACATTTATGAAAGAAAAATTGCATACAAATTCTCACCACCACCACCCCAAAACCATGCCCGGAATACAAAGTCTATCCCCAATAATTATAATTATTATTATTATTATTATAAAAATAATAATAATAATTGTAATACCTCATACAAATATGACAAATTTATTAAAATAAATTGGATTATAATGTCTAATAAGATTTGATAATATATCTATAAAAATAATATGTTGTTTGTATTAACTTTATTATACCATTGAGATATTATATATAATTGTGTGTGTTTATATTATACTTGAATTATTGTGGATCAAGCCCATTTTATGATTATTAAGACTATTAATTCATTCATTTCAATTAAGTTTCAAGCCAAAATCAATTTTATGTTGACCCATCAGAATTGCCATTTTCAGCTCACCTTACACATGGTATAAATAGGTTTTGCCTTCAAAAAAATTTGGCAAGACCTTCATTTGGTAAGCACACACTCTCTCTAAAGTCAACCCCTCTATCTTTAAGCCATAGGAGTTTTATTTTGTACTCTTTTCTTTCTTGCTTCCCAGCCTCTGGCCGCATAGACCACCGCCCGCCGTCGTCAACACCATCGGTCGCTGCTATGTCGATCGCCAAAAAATGTATTTTTTCCAGCAAACTTATATTTTTTTTCTCTCTTTCATTCCCTTTTATACCATTTTCTAGTGTGTATATATTTTTGCTTTAAATCGATTGTTTTAATTGGAATTCACCAACGGTCGCAAGTTGTTCAGGCCGCATCCAATGATAGTTATGAGGGCTGAGAGGTTGGCATCTTTGGTTAAGCGATTTTTATAGGACCAAACCCTAATCTAGGTTTCCTGTGTATTTGTATTCTTTTTTTTTTTAATTTGCTTTGAGCTTTGTCGTCACCGGAAAAACCTAGCCGAGGACAATCACTACGTGGTCGATGCAGAAATGGGGCTGACCGTCGATTTTATATATAATTCACTTGGAGTTTAAATTTATTTATCCTATATATAATTTAAATGAACCTCGATTCTAGCCGACTGTCGATGCTAAAATGGAGCTCGACCGGTCGTTGTCGGCTTTTATTTCTGACATGGGCTGCAATCGAACTACCCGTATTTATATTTATGTATACTTTTATAATTATAGATTGTATATAGTTATAATTTATGTTTCTTCACTTTATTTCAGAACTTGTTCGAGTAGATCGAATATTTAAACGGGTTCACAATTTGTGTAGGACTTGCGTACAACATCCACAATACTACGATGATAATCCATTCACAAAATTATACAAGTCAGTAAAAAAAAATTAAACGGGGGGTTTGAGGATTTTATTTACGGCATATATATGTTTTAGTACTTAATGTGTCTAGTTCTTTAACATGTTGGCGCTAGTGTTTATATATAGAAGTAAAGTTGGTTTATATATTGATTGTTATTGGTGATATCTATTAGTGTTATTTGATAAAGGATGAAGGTGGGTAAACCTATTATAAAACTAGCAATTTTGGAAAATTATATCGTGAGCTCATGTTTGTTGAATTGCTTGGTCTGTTATTTTTCTTTTTATGCGTTGTGCTGAGATTTGGTGGTTATAAGTGGTCTAGTATTGGATGGTGTGTGCTGATTTGTAGTAGGTATCGTGATGAAATATTAGGTAGGACTGGTAATCAACTATTATTGATGGTTATGGTTGCCGACGGTTATTGACGATTAACATTGTTGATTGTTGTATTTTGGACAGCCTGTTCACAAGTCATTTTAACCCTCTTAAACTATATGTTTTGTGGTGAGTACCTTCACAAAAGTTGTAGATATGCTTTTTACATGTCTGTAGCTGCTACAATCAACCAATTATCTATTTTCTAGTAGAAGTTATACTTAAAATACGATTTCTGCGCACAGTTGTACTTCTGTCCGGCTTCCTACACCTTTGTTCTTTGGTTTTATACTGTTTTCACCCTTGTAATCTGCTCAATGGCTTTTGGTGTCTTCACAGTAGTTGTAGAGTGATGTGTTAATTTTTATCGCCTCATAAATTATATTTTATCTAATATTTTAAGAAAGTTATGGCTAATTATCATCACTACGTACAATGACATCAATTACGTATGTCTAAAAAAACTTAAATTTGATAACTTTTGTTAAATTTGTGTGAATTGTAGATAAATGTTATCGACTGTTAGTGTCTAAGCACGAGTGATTTAGGCAATCAATCGAGCAGGTTGTCTGTGGTTATTGCTTGACTACTCGTGGTGCTTATTCATATTTTACCTGGTCAGGTCGAAGATGACAACGGAATTTGGGTTTTAGATTAGGTATATTCTGAAATATGACGTATCCTGAATTTGAATCACATAACTAAAGGGACGTTGATCATAATGGGAAGGACAAGGCGATTGTGGCTTCGGCTTATTGTAATGTCACCTTTTATGTTGATTGACAATGTGTGGGTTGATGATTGATCGACATCGATTCTATGTTTACGGTAAGTTAATATGTCTCAAAAGCTATGTGCCATGGGTGGGAGAAGAATTTTTCTATCTGTTCCACCGTTAACTGTTTGTATTAATTATTTTTAAAATAATTTATTATTATTTGTCTATCTTAAATGTGCTAACTGAATAATATCTTGGTAATATCGATTTTAAAATAAAATTTACATTTTTATTTTTCTTCACTGAGCTCTTGTAGCTCTTGTTCTCTTTTGTTAAAATCAAACTCTCAAGATATTGACGTTAGAGCGAACGATTCTGACTTTAATTTTCAAGGTAAAGGTTAACTTGTCGTCTAAGGCTCCTTATAACGACTTTATGTCATTTTATTTAGTTTGTAAAGATGTTTGTTTATAACTCGGGAGTTGTATTATAAATAATCGATTTAGGCCATTTAGTAGCGTCTTTGGGTCATCGTTGGTAACTTTCGCATGTACTTTAAACCCGACTTATTTATTAAAATTATATATGTGCTCGTATTTAGTATTAGTTTTGGGGCGTTGTAATAGTGTGCTCGTATTTAGTATAAATTTTAGGGCGTTGCAATAGTGTGCTCGTATTTAGTATTAATTTTAGGGCGTTGCAATAATAATAATAATAATAATAATAATAATAGTAATAGTAATAATAATAATAATATAAGTTACTTTTATTATTATTAAAACATTGTTTAACGTTAAAAAAAAAAATCAACTTTTCAACGCATGTTTTACATCAATTGTCACTCTTCTATGACAATAAATTGATAATTACTATTATTCCTTTTTTATTATTATTATTTTCTTTTTTTGTATTTTGTAGTCGCATCTCAATTTTGTAATTATCATTGTAGAATTAATTTTTCAACCTAGTTCCACTGCTAACATTCTTGATTTTATAGATAAATTAGTAAAAAAAATTATTATTATATAAGTTATTCCATTTTCATTAAATAATTCTGATAGATGTGTTAGTTTTATGTCAAAATGTGAATTAAAGTTATATGGGAAAATTTTGATGATCGATATTGTTAGTTGAAAATTACCTACGTCTTATTCTACCTATCTTGATTGACCATTTCACACAACTTAAGAATAATGGTTAATGTTATAAATATGATTAATGATGATTAAAGAAATGCAATCTTAATTCCCTAATAAAACTACTTACACAAAAAAAAAAAAAGGGAAAACTTAATTTAATATTTTGTTTTTTAAATATTAGGTGTCATTTGATTCTAACGTCTAAAAATTTTAATATTTATAATATCCAATCCATACGGATAAACTAATAAGAAAGAATAATTCATAAAATAGAGCAATCCTTCACGTAAAAAAAAACAAAATAAAAGGGTAGGAAAACTTAATTTAATATTCTTCTATTTATTTTCTAAATATTATGTTTTATCCAAGTCTAATATATATATAATTTAATATTTTTCTTATCATATTAATCCTAATAGTAATATATTACTAAATTAAATACTTTTCTAATATTATATCTATTTTCTAAATAATTCAGTTACTTATGAGTCATCCTAGTCTAACATCTACCTAATTTAATATTTTATATATATTTGTTTCTAAATAATTTAGTTGTTAATGTGTTATCCAAAACTAATATCTACCTAATGTAATATCTTCCTTTTACTATATTTATATTCTTTTTATTATATTTTTAAATTTAATAAAGTAGATGTCATGGTACTTATAATATACTACATTTCCTTATCATAATAACCTTAATAATAATAATAAATATAATAATAATATTACAACTCCATATGATGTTATAAAGTTTGTATATAATTTATTTAACTGCTCCATGGTTTATATAATTAAATGGATGAATTAGATTTTTTTGTATTTTTCTTTATTTGATTAAAAATATTGGGATTATATAATAAAAGCATTGTTGATGAATATAATTAATATATTAATAAAGCACTAGGATTGTAAAAGCACTGCTAGTATATAATAAAAGCATTAATTCATAGGTTCGCAAAAGGGAGGGTGTATATATATATATATATATATATATATATATATATATATTAGGAGTTTTAGATTATGTATCATTGAAGGTGCCAACAGTTCATCACGGAAAAAAAGACTCACTAAGACCCGAGATCACTAACTAATCTAAATCACTAATTAATAATCTAATCTAATAGAAAAGAATTGTCTTTTCTTTATATTTTCCATTGTTTTGTTGCTATCGCGGGTTCTATGTAATCGGTCGAATTAGATAGATATCCCTTCAACACAACATAGGTCGTATAAAGGATCTCAGAGACCCACCAAAGTACGAAATTCAGGATCTTTCAGAAAACGAGTTCCTATTCAAAGAGTGAATAATTGCATAGATATGCTTATACTAACCCATTAATTTGGGATTCAATTCGATAATTTTGCAGCAGGGGAAGGCGAACTTCGAAACCAACTGATACATCCACCCCATAGTTCTTACTCATTCCTTGTAATTCTTCGGCTCCCTATTATGGATATGCTCTTTATAGAGGATAGTATGCTCTATCTTTATACAAGAATTCCCCTCCCCCTGTCGATATAACATCTTTTCCCAAAAAAACTCTATTCATTAATAGATTATATCCGATTATGGTCCATTTTCACTTTCATGTGTGCCTGACCGACCCTTTGACTGGGACATGGTCTCACTACCAAGAGTCTGTTTGCATGCGCCATAACTTATCCGCACATTGCTAGTTATTGTCAAAAACTCTATAATTTGATGTGCAGGAAAGAAATGAAAAGGCATAAGGGCTGAGGCTTAACCGCGTAGTGTTCTAATATCATAATTCATTCTTTGGTAACAAGAAGATCAATATAGTCTTCTTCGACTCTCAGAGTAGTACACGTGAGGCCTTCCCATGTGTAAAGTTGAATAAATGAATGCAGCCTCAACCAGAGAACCTGTGACTTTGATTTTAGGCCACTGGCATTGCAGACTGGACAAATCCATGACTAGCAAGTTTTCTGAAAGTGAACTGAATTTACTTTCCAAAATTCTTGTTGAAAAGATAAGAAAGAAGGTCCATTTTTTCACTCTGCCCCTGCTGTACTCTAGCTTGGTAGTTTTCACTGCTTGTTCAGGGATGAGCCATGAGATTTGATGGCGATGTGTAGTTGTTAGTATATGACCCATGTGGGAGATATGTTTTTTTTTTTCATTAATTTTGCAAGATACACAAACAGCAAATAATGCATTTTACAAAAAGAAATAATAATAAATTTAAAAATAACGGTGGGTAAATCACGCGTAACACAAGATGAAAAAAGAATGTGTTTTGCATGTAAGTTTATCATAATTTTATTTGACATTTCATGACATTCTTTTAAATATTTTTTTTCGTATTTCTAATTTACAATTTTTTTTACACATTCCGTGTAATGCACGGGTTACACTAGTGTGCATGTATGTATGTATGTATGTATGTATGTATGTATATGAATTGGATCTAATTGGTCAAATTTTTAAAATGAGCTTGTAGGTTCAAATCACAGTCACCCATTAAATTTAGACCTGATGGATCTAAATTATTTGAAGCTTTGTTAAATATTAAACACATAACATTATATGTTCATCTAAGTGTGCATTATTGAGCCTCTAAATGTGCTATATTCTTTAAAATGTGCAGTGATATTGTTAAAAATGAGCTTAGCCTAAACAAAGTATGTAATTGAGTATCGTGGTTCATCTATGTGTGCATCAAGTGGCTTTTAAATGTGCATTAACAAACATCTAAATGTAATTTTTCTTCTTTGTATATTTATATATTTCATTGACTTTTAAAATAATCTAAACTAGAACTCTTAAATTAGAAAATTATAAATGGTATGTGTTTTGTTAAGTGAGTTATAAAGAATAATATGATGCAATTTATTTTTATAATATTTGTATTTATTAAAAAATATAGAGATATTTTAATGGAGAATGTATGTTAATGGAGGAGAGAGAGAGAGGGGGAGTTTATATTCATTTAATAATGTTATTTCTCATTTAAAACTCAATTAATTCAAATTTAGAGATCAATTGATACACATTTAGAAAAAAAAAAATTAGATATATTTTTCTTTCTCTAAATTTATATCCATTGGATCTAACTTATTGGATGGTTGAGATTTTGGCCCTAGAGACTCATTTTAATAAGTGGACTTATTGGATCCGCTCCATACATAAATACATATGTATTTAATACTATATATAAAGAGAGTATTTGATTAATAAGAGAACCTTAATTATAATGTATTCTTTTTTACTTCTTCTTTTCTTCCTTTTCTTTTCACACACACACACACACACACACACACACACACACACACACACATATATATATATATATATATATATATGTGTGTGTGTGTGTGTTATATATATATATATATATATATATGTGTGTGTGTGTGTGTGTGTGTGTGTGTGTGTGTGTGTGTGTGTGTGTGTGAAAAGAAAAGGCAGAAAAGAAGAAGTCAAAAAGAATACATTAGAATTAAGGTTCTCTTATTAATCAAATACTCTTTTTATATAGAGTATCAAATACATGTTTTTATAATACATTAAGATAATAAATACTTAAATTGTCCTTCGTCAGTTACTTATTGACAAAGGCACACTAATTGTGTTTTTCCTACAGCACTCCCCCTTGCGCCAAGTCAAAAGATGAAATGGTAATTCATTGTTGTCTTGTTAAAATCTTACCAAATAACAAAACCCAATGGGAAAAAACTAAACTTGGTCGAATAAAAAATAATACAACACACCTATGTTGAGACTCTTAATGAATTGTACACCTCTCTCTAATATGTACATCTATCAAGAGAATTTTGAAACTGATATATACATCTATTAAACAAATTTTGAAAGTTTCCACTTCATCAATTTACTCTACTGTTGAGAAAGATCATAATTGTTGGGTGAAGAATCATGGTGATATTCTTCATATTATCATATTCCATGTAAACTACTTTTATTTGTTCGTTACAACTTGCATTATCTCCATAACTACAAGCGAATTCTTCAATGGCAGAGTTCAAGCGACTATTCTCGGAGATATTTATGATAAACATTTATCATAGATATTACGAACTACTACATGTACGATAATAATCTCTTCACATGGATTGAATGGTAACAAATATCAATATTACTATTTGGTGTTTAAGAGTAGGAAGTAAACGCAGCATTTTATCCAGGGTTACAGGACCGTCTACAGTCCCCAATTATAATTATGAATGGAAAAATGATCTCACACCAATGATTTTCTTTAGGTATCAAAATATGAGTTCCTCGTCATTTCTCTGACGAGATTGATATTTCCCTATATCCTCACCTCACCTGACTAATCATAGGAGTGCTAATATATTACATTTATCCATGCTCAGTCACCTGATCATCTTTATATATGCAAACTGTATAATTTAGTATTTCACAAACTCGTATTTTAGTTTAAAACCTTGATATAATTGAGTTTTTCTTTAATTCACTATCTCAAGTAACTAACAATTTCTCTTATTTCATCGAGAGTGCGGATATTATGTTACATATACAACTTCTATCGCAAATTTGAAACTTATTTTTTTATATTTATGCAAGGGCATAAATTATATTTCCTCAATCAAGTAGTCACTCATACAATTATAATACACCCATTTAGATTATTTCAATCCATAAAGTTAGTGTTTCAATTTAATTGCAAATGTATTTTGTTGGTTAGAGTCACTTTCGTTGTGTATAAAGCCAACAAGTACTTTCGTATATATTTTTAAATCATGATCTTCATATATATATATAATTCATTATTTCAATCCATAAAGTGAGTGTTTCAATTTAATTGCAAATGTATTTTGTTGGTTAGAGTCACTTTCGTTGTGTATAAAGGCCAACAAGTACTTTCGTATATATTTTTTAATCATGATCTTAATATATATATATAATTCAATCGATGATTGACACACTACCGTCTTTAAGAATTCAGAATCTTTTTAAATAAATGTAATATTAATATGGTAGAAAAATAGTATTGATAATTGTACCGTAGAATGCACCTTATTATTTTCTTAAGACCTTGTAACCTCGGGCATATATTCTAAGTAAAAAATTAAAACCCACATGATGTAACGACGCAGAATTTGGACGATAAAATGGGTTCCAAACTTTTCCAGCATCATAATTTATACACGAAACTTCGCAAAAGCTCAACACCCGTCAGATTTTGATGCATTAATCATATAGTATTAGTTTTAACCGCAGCTTTTCACTCAGAGCATGACAAAAACAATATGATAATACCAATTTCCCTAGAGTCTCTCCTTCCTGAGTCGCTCAAGTTCTTTTACCATTTGCCAGTGTTGCATTGACAAACACGTTTCGCCAAAACTAACTGACATTAGTCGGCCCATTGTAAGCCATCTGCAATGCAAAAGAAAGGGCTCAAGAAACAGTTTATTGAAGAAAGGGAAATGGATTGCTTTGGTTTTAGGCCTATTGATTTACCTGCTAAATTCTTGACTGCCTAAGCTTCTATCAGCTTGTCTTGCGGCAACTAAATCGTCTTCGACAACCTGGAATATATAGGGGGATAATCAGTTCAAAAATAAAGAAACAAAACCCTAATTATGAAATTAGTTTTTTAGTTTTTTTTAGTTATTTTATTTCTTTAGTGTTAATCAATTCCATAATTAGGGTTTATTTTTGTTTCATGTTTAGTTTTTAGTATTTCTAGGGTTTGTTAATTTCATAATTAGAGATTACAAATGGAAATTAAACTTAATTCAAACCTTCTGCATATGCGGCTCAATCGAATGACATAGTGATTTCATGGTAGCCAAATACCATCTCCAAGCTTTTAACATTTCTTCATTCGCTCCAACTACTGAGTCAGCCGAAGATGGATGAAAAGGGATAACGATATCGGCAGGCAGGATATTCGATTTCCCTTCAGAAAGGATAAGTAGTTGAACATCCGAAGCCATATCCATTTTATAATACGTGAAATCATACTCAACCTGAAAAATAAAAAGTATAATTCATGAGTATTTCACAACCGTTACTAATTCAAGCCTCGCGTATAGTACAAACCTTTTGTGATTCCATCATGTTATTCAATATTCTTGCATTCTCGACCCCCGTTGAGTTAAGGGTCCCAGTTTGTAATGGGGTCTCATCAATGATTAAGTGTGAGCCTTCAGCTAATTGCAAAAACCCAGATACCAGCCTGTGGAAAGGGCCGTGTTTTGTTTAGGTTCAATTTCATTATTATGTTTGTTAAATCAAAAAAAGGATAATTACAAAATTTACCCTTCAGATTGACCTAATTAGCTAAAAAAAACTTAGGTAATTAAATTCAGCAATATTTTCTAAATGTGAATGTAAGACAAAATAAAGTCTAAGGGGTAAGTTATGTAATTTTGAAAATTAGATGGGTTTTACTTGTAGGTAGATCAAACATCAGGGTACTTTTTGAAATTATCCCATCAAGATAATATAACGAGGAAAGAAACATGTTCATCTGATTTACCTGTTTGTACTATAATCCTTCTTTGGGGCAAGCGAAACAGTGTTGAGATAATCGATTGTAAGAGGCAAGCATTCTGAGAAGGGTAGAAGGTTCTCTATTGCTCGTTTGAGACGATCACCAAACACAGACATACTTTCCTTGTTAAAGCAGGTGAAGTTAAGAGATAACTTCCCAACAGCAATTGAATCCACTCTAGCATGCACCTGCAAAAATGCAGTTAGTTAATAATGCTAGTAAATATCTCAAAAGTTGAGCAGCTTGAATTTTTTTTTTTCTGAAAATAAATATCTAATGAGAAAAAAATGCAAAATAATCACCCTGGATAACAGGTGCAATAACAAGTATTGAGCTGCCATCCTGTCATTTCCAAGAACATCAGCAAGATGTCCAATAAGAGCTTCGCGCACTTCTTTTATTGCACAGGGTGTTAACTGCCATATCATTTCAAAAATTAAAAAAAAAGTGAGCTACTGCAATTGGCTATCAGTTGAAAAAATGGGTTAACTGCGAGACTCACCTCCAACTGAGGACTCGAAAGAAAATCATTAGCCCCAAGTTTCCGGTGTACAACACAATGAAGTCGAGGCACCTGCAGTTACAACACCATATCGTCTAAGTTTTAACCTAATTACCAAAAAAATATACTCTTTTAGGTTTGATTCTGCATTAAACTTTACCCCTTTTATAAGCAAAAACATTCCAAACATCCCACTTACATTAGTAAAAATATCAGGGGTTGTTTTTGTAATTCTGAGATTCTGTGGGGTCTTTTGTAATTGCCTCAGTCCTCAAGGGTAGTTTTTCTAATTTACCCTTAAGAAAAATTATTGTCATAGTTGCTGAGAAACTTTAATAAAATGGAATAATAACTTTTAATGCATGAGCATCAACATTGGCAATGACAAACTACCAAAATTGTATACAGACAACCTGTTTTCATGCAAAAAAAATTTAACAAATGGAGGATAATATGAAGATATATACCTTGGTAGGAGGCAGATGAGCTAACGAATCTTCAGAAAAGTTTTCGGTGAGTTCATCATTATCATTTCTGTCTACAGTAAGTTCCGGATCAAAAGTGAAGACGCCAACGAACTCAAAAACATCATTTAGCTTCACGTTTGTTTCTGGACACTCATAAATCTGCAGGTTTCAACATTGAGATCAACATAGTCAGTGTTTGATAAATTGTTGTGGAGGCATTTTATAAGGGAAGCTAAAATAAATGATAAATTCACCTTTACTAAACAGGAAAATGGATTCTTATCGACAGGAACCAAACCCGAATTGGACGAGTTTCCTTCAGTCACAATCTTCTGCGAACTTAAGGGCTCCGAAGACATTCCTTCATCCCGCTAATAATGGAAACCATGTTATTAGACCATATTTGGAAACACAAGTTTAGATGATTAAACATGTGTTCAATTCAATGCATGAATACAAAAGGACAAAATATGAAATTGCGTGTACTTACCATCCTCTTAGAATTTGGAGAATCCTCAAGGGCATGACCAGTCTCCTGCATATATTTGTCAAATTATTTTTTTATGAGAAACTAATGTCATGCAGTTTTTATCTTATTACAGGAAGCATGCATAAAATTTAGGTATGCTTAAACTCAAGGATAATGCCAGAACAATGTAAAAATTATTAGTACTATCGATATTAATAAATTACAAACAAAAATGCAGTTCCACCTTTAAATATGATTTTTAGAAGTAAAATCAGTAGAATCTAGTCCATGCATTACATTTATCTAAACTCACCACCTTATTCAGCATATTAGAATTAAAATCGAGATTTTAGGGGTTTTACCGTCATATCAACATCAGTCATGGTTGCATCATCGTCCCTCTGGCGCTTTTCCCTTTGCAGAGATATAGAATTAGTATTCACATTTCTCATAGCTTCATTAGAAGACTCAGCCCATGTGTTATGCCCTGGAACCTAAACCAAGAAAATGAAATGAATTTTAAAATATCAAAGCAACAGCAATAGAGCCAAATAACAAAATAACTTAAGTGATTACTCACTGGTACACAATAAAGCAGACAGCGCTCCCAAATCCGCATATCAGATGAAGCATCCAAAGGACATTGGGAAACATCGGCAAATTTATTAGTTATCCACTTATCGCCGTCCTACACCAAGAAACGGAACACATCGGCAAACGTAAATAAATTATTGTTTTTTTTATTTAACAAAAACAATCTTACAAGAGAACAATAAACAAATATACCTTATAAGCACCGACATAGTATTCATTGCCCAACATGTCTTGTACCATACCACGAAATCGAACAAGAGTGTTAGGCTTAACCCAATTGATGGTTGATGGGTTAAGCAAGGGAACCTAATTTGACAATACAATCAAATAGCAGAAATCAGTCTAAATTTCACACAACCTTGAAATTCTATGATATCTCAAAAAATTACTAGCCTAACAACTACGATTTTCAGGCATGAGAAACATAAATCTTTACCCCTTGGTGATCAATTGGAGTTTTCATTCACCATTTTCGCAATTTAATTCAAGTAAGACGGGTTGAGTTACAGTGACTTAATTTTGAGAAAACAAAAAACAACTAATCATACATAATCAACAAAAGTGAAAAGAAAGCGTAAAGGGGAGAACACTAACCTGCGAGAGGCCACCTTCATCGAAGAGAAACTGACGGAAGAGATCGGCGGCGCCCCAGTCCTTGCCGTCCAGCGCCATCGGATCGGATCCGGACGCCACAGCCTTCTCGAACGTTAATCGGACGGCTCCGAGTGGGTTCGCGAGGCAATCGTACGGCAACCCCACCATTTTCGAACTTCGCTTCTTTTTCTTTTTACTTTTTTTCTTCAATTTCGAGTGCTTTGTCTAATTGACTCTGCTTAGGTCGCTAGGGTTCAATCTCTCATAAGATATGGCTGTTGGGTGATTTTCCCGCGCTAAGGAACTACAGTGGACTTCCCGCCAGCATTTTCGCGCCATTTTCCTGCAGGATAAATTGGGCTTTATTCAACCTTCTTATGTTTTCCGATTTTCACATCGAATAACTCGGCCCATTTTGGGTTTCAAAGCTAACATTGGGCCTCTATCTGTATAATGTGAATTGTGAATTTGTGATAGTAAGTTGTTTTTCCTCCTAAATAAATTGTGTTTCGATTTTAGAGGTATTACTTATGTTTGGTTAATTTTCATATTTCAACTTATTTATGATATATTTTAATCGCTTCTCCTGAGCATGATACACAGGTATCTCGGAGCAATGCAAGTTCAAGAAAGTCCATAAGCAAAACATCGATCCTCTTGTTTGATTATGAATAAAAAGGATGAGACTATTCACACACATTTTTCACTAAGCAGTGACATAAAAATAAGGTACAATAGGGTTGTGCCAATGATCATGGCACAAAAGATAATATGAATGGTGTGCCAAGGGTGTATGCTTAGTAAAAGAAAAGGGTGTATAAATAGTTTCACCTTTAAAACAAATAAATAAATAAAATAGAAATAAAACAAAATTGTAGGAATCTTTCTTTTTTTTCCTAATAACCACCATCATTCGTGCACATTGGGTGAAATTTAACGTAATATATTGCTAATCATGCTGGCCAAGTTTTGTCTCTTTTGCAATCTTAACATTGCGTGGCTACGTCCAAAATTAGCATAGTTCTTCAAAAGGTATCCCTCAAGTGATACACATGCACTGTAATTGGTGTTTGTAATCATTAAAATAATGATAAAATTTTATAAGCAGTACTAGCAAATTGAAATTATCCCTCTTTTTTTTTTAACGCAGTTCAGCTTTCCTTCCTTTCTACTTGTATTAACCAAAGAAAGCAACTCATGCACAACAACAAAAAATAAAAAAAAAAAGCACTATTTAACTTTACAAGACAGCACAAGACAAGAGAAACTATAAAATTCCCCCACAAGGCCACAAATATTAGCAAAATCATATTTTCTCCCACACACACACATCACTATTTAGATACACACTATCCTCACACAATATAAACCATCCCAACCTCAAGCAGAGAAGCCGGAGGCACCTTGAGCGACACGTCCGCCCCTCTACAATTCCTCCTCAGAAAATTATACCCGAAATTGATCGCCAACCTCTTAAACAACGACGACCCTTGTTTCGCCCGAACGTGCGAATGCCCCATAATAAACGCCATACCGGCCTGTTGCGCCTCATACAGATCGTGCAGCTCCTCCTCCATTTCCGACCCGACCCCCATTTCCGACCCGTCATCGACTGCGAACCGGACCCTCCTCTCCACCGGCTCCATCTCAATCACATCGGAGGCGGGCACGCCGGAAGTGAGGTCGGTGAAGACGAGCCCGATGCCCGGGACCCGCGCGATGCCGAGGCTCGGGCCCAGAGCGAGGAAGCCACTCAAGCGAGACCTTGTTGTGGAGGTCGAACTCGTACTTCTTGACGGTCGCGTAGTGCCAGACGAACATGACAGTGACAAGGAAGAGGGCGAGGAGGATTGGGAGCCAGGCACCCTCGAGAAACTTGATGAGGGAGGCCGAGAAGTAGAGCAACTCGATCGACCCGAAGAAGAGGAGGAAGCACAGGGCAACAAGTGGCGGCTTGTGCCAACAGAGGATGATTACTAACGAAGTGAGGCAAGTCGTCACCAGCATCACCGCCATAACAGCCAATCCTGAAAATTGATTGCAAAATGAGCCGTTATAAAATCACGAGCCCACAATTTATGGCCCGGCCCAGAAATTTTGCCGGATCTAGGTACGTTATATAATTTACCTGAGGCATTTCCCATGTGTTTGATGTCTCGGAATCCAATGGTGACGGCAATGCAGAGGATCATAAGCATCCAGTTGATCTCAGGGATGTAAATCTGACCGTGTATCTTTTCAGAGGTGTGAATGACTTTGACCCTTGGGAAGCAACCGAGCGATTGGCTTTGGTTGATTATGGAGAAGGTACCGCTGATGATTGCTTGACTCCCGACAACCGAAGCGAGTATCGCTACTGTGAGTACGGGCCAACGTACGCTCTCTGTTGCAAGATTTCAAGACACACTTGCAATTTGTAAAATATAAAGAAATTTGAAGGGGTTATTAGTAATTTTAAAAGACAGATGGATTTTTCTTTCTTTTTTCTTTTTTTCTTTTTTTTTTTTTTGTTTGATTAGACTAGACCTGAGGATACTTTTTGTAATTAACCAACACAATTTTATAAAATAACCAGACCTTTCCATACTCGGCAATTTGTTTCAAATGCTACTATTTCTCCATTGTTGATGTTGTTAAGAATTTAGCAATACGCAAACAAAGTAAATAAAAATAAAAATCATGTGTAATAAAGAATTTAAATTTGTCAAACCAGATTCAAGATTTCTTGAAAAATACATGCCTGAACTTGGTCTCAAGCTTTCAGAAGAATTATTACATATAGAATGGCAAGTTCTATTTGAAGGGTTTAGTGGTGCAATCTCGTACCTGGAACCGATACATAAAAGCCAATCTTGTGAATTGTATGATGATGCTTTGACAAGAAAGCTGCTTGACCCATGTATGCCAATATTAGGGCCGGATAAACCAAAAATGTGAAAGCAATCTGCCACCAGAAATAAAGAACCACAAACAATAATTCAAAACTAAGGTACAAGTCATCCTCATACAGTCAATCTTCAGTAT
>BMAC01000128.1:993347-1011680 GCA_014905375.1 Phtheirospermum japonicum
GGTGGGGGTGAATTTGATGTAATTTCCAGAAATATAAGGCTTAGTTAAATTAATTGGGGAAAAAACAAAATACTGCTGTAAATGCAGAAACAGCTGAAACTGAACTTCTGAAAAGCAAAATAACAATAAATAATTAATAATTTCATTTAAGAATGTGAAATTGAAACAAGTTTTAAAACCAATAAATAAGTAAATAAATAAATGCAGCAAATGTAGACACGAAGGAAACTCAACTAACCTTTGAATTGCTCCAACATTTTCTATTGCCAAGATCCATTGAATAACAATCTTGAATTAAATTACTAAAAATTAACAAAATAAGTTAGCTGCAGATTTTATGCTCGGTGGGAAAAGATAAGCCAACTATCCCTAAGCTGAATGCTACAAGAAAGCCATTAAATGACGCCGACTCATAAATCTAAAAAAAATCTAAATCAGAAATATTTGAAATGAACCAAACTTTTTAGCCCACTCCTCAGCAAGCCCATGTGGCACCACTAAGCCACACAGCATTTTAGCACTGACATATGTTCTCGAACAATGCAAGAATATTTCTTTTAATAAAAAAATATAAATTAAAAAGTGGGTTTCAGAAATGCTGATAGTATTCGATGAAAAATCAAAAGAAGAAAATTGGGTTCGAAATAAATTGAGCCTTGCTGATAGTATTGGAAACCCCTGATTTTGGAAGCCTCACTCACTTTTTGCTCCTAAAATAAGCAAGAACCAAGATATAGAACCGCAAGAAATAGAACCCGAATCCCAATTCAGATAAATATTGCTAAAAAAATAAAATTAGAAACTCTAGAAGTTTCACTGTTCTCACAATGTACACAAAAGCTGCATAAAAACTCAGTGCTAGAAGGTCATTTTTAGAACAACAAAATGATAATGGTAAAAAAAGAGAGAGAGTACAGATAAAAACACAAACTTGTACCCAAAAAAATAATAATAATAAACAAGAGAATGTACAAAGTGTGAAGAGAGAGCCAAAATCACATGACCCAACAAACAGTTTTATCAAAATGAGTCACACCAAATTGAGCCCACGAGAATAAAGACGACTTTAAAGGACCATAAATAACAGCTACCCACCCTATCTCACTCTACAAACCTATATACATACACCATAGATACATAAATTATGCATACGTACACCACACAGCTTGTCTATTTTAGAGTATTAATTCTAGTAATAAAGAAAAGCTTATTACCTGCTGGTCAACAAGACAAAATCCTACCCAACTTCAAAGAATGTGAGGAATTAAATTAATCTCCGTGATGTAAACCCCGGGAAAAAAAAATTATTTCTTTTTTTTAATAATTTACCCGAGGAAAAAGATGATGAGATAAGTTGAAAAATATTGGCCTGTAAAAGACTAACTAAAAGAGTGTCAAAATGGTCGGGTACTTTGTACGTTTTGCAAAAGATCGATATTCAATGGTCATGAATAGAGAGATAGATGCCTACGGTTGTAATTTTTTAAGTCATAAGTTCCAAAATATGCGACTAAAATGTTTTTTATACTGAACTAGTTATGAGTTGAAAACTAAATAATACTTCTCTATGTTTAATTTGATCCAAATTATACCGGATCGTGAGAATAATTACGAATTTAAAATTAAATAAGAGCCGTGAAATATATATATTAGAGTTTAAGTTCTATAATTTTTTATCTAGTAGGTGAATAAAATAATTTTATACTCCCTAAGCCACATTCTATCGGTCGCAATTTGGGAAAAAAAAATATTTTTTAAAAAAATAATTATTATTACTTTTTATCTTTCTAATAAAAATTAAAAATTATTTTTCTACTTTTACCCCTATATCTTTATTATTTTACTTTTTTAATTATTTTAAATAAAAAATATTATGAACATTTGATACATATAATTATACACTAATTATATTTTTTTTATTTAGGTGAAATGGTACTGGTGATAGAACAGTGGTGATAGAATAGAACGAATGAGTACCTGTTGGTTCGGCTTTAGTAAGCTCCTTTCGAGCTTTGTCTACAACTTGACTGCAGAAGCCAAAAATAAATAAATACTAAAAAAATCTCAAAAGTTGAAAATGGTCTTGATAGATAAGAATGCCATCAATTTCCAACTTTTTTTTTTTTTTTCATTCTATTGTGACATTTTCACAAACCATGGTGATTGGTTCTGCTTTAGTAAGCACCTTTTATCTACAAATTGAAGTAAATTCACTAATAATGAAAAACAAATATCAAGAGTTGAAAAGGGTTTTGATAGATGAGGATGCCATCAAATTTTCTCCTTTATTTTTTTTTTCTCAATTGTGACCTTTTCGCTGGGGGGATTTTCTTTCAATAAAGAATAGTGATTTTAAAAAAAAAAAGGTAAATTTTTTGAAAATGTAACTTAGATATGAGATAATAATGCAATAATGAAATTGAATGTACTTCTAAAGATAATGATGGAATATATATTAAAAATATACGACTATACGAGTAAGCAAATATAAAATTTTGTATGGAAAAATACTAGTTTAACACTCGTGTATTACACGAGATATATAAAAAACTAAATGTAAAAAATATTTGTGGAAATTACAAATTTTTAAATTTAAAATAAAAAAGTTTTGAAAGGATGTATTCTCAACCCGTGCCCTACTCAATTTATTAATTATTATATTTATTAATTTATATTAGGGAAAATTCTCAAATACTACCAAAAGATCAATCCCAATTACCGTATAATCCAATGATTTTTTTTATTCCTATATAAACCAAAAACTTTCCGTTTATTAAAAAATTGTATTTAAACTATCTAAAGTACCCCTATATCTCTCTCTCTCTCCAAAATTAAATATGTTCCCACTATGTTAGCTTGATTTGTTGCCATAAATCTCACTAATTTAGCAATTTGTCTAAATGAACATTTGGAAAAAATAGAAATAAAATAATATATATCCTTTATACTCGGTCTTGTTAATAGTAGTTTGACTCGTTTACGAAATTCAATAAATTATGTTTTTCAGGTTTGGCCTGTATGAATACTTGTCAAATTACCTTTTCTTTTTCTTTTAAATTTATTTTTTAGTGGGCATATAGTAGTTTTAAAAGATAAATCAATCTATTTTCATGTTTATGTATGGTATAATATTGGATTGGAACAACATTCCTTGAGTGAAGATCACTAACAAAATCTTTCGCATGCTTCACAGCAAGAAATGGCTCATCTTTTCCACCTAAAAGCCATGAAGCACTTTTTTCTATTCTTTTTTTTTTCTTTCTTTTTCTTGAGTTTGCAAACAATTCAATTGGCTTGACATGTTACACACACACACAAGCAGAAAAAAAATGATAAAAAAAATACAAACAAGCAATTCAGTACCAAGTCAGTTTCCATGTATAAGATTAAAAAAGGGAATAAAAGTTTAAAAAATACAAAGAAGCAATTCACAGCAATTCGGCCGCTTTGCACTGCTTGAGCAGATTTGTTCACCCCATCTGATATTCTTGACTCAAGTCACTTAATTCAAGAGTGAGGTCACTAATTTCCATGCAAGAAAGCCTAATCGCAGCCATTGTGCTGTGGAGCTCTTCACAAGCAGTATCGGCTAATTTTGAAAAAGATCACACGATCAGGCCTGGATAATTTCAAATAATTATAAACTATTTTATCAAGGCATGATTTGAAACTACAATGCATAACTCGAAACTACATTTTGACATAAAACAATTTGAAATTGCATTGGTATAATTTCAAACTAACCAACTTATAACAACAATCTACCAAATAATTATAAACTATTTTCCCAAAGTATAATTCAAAACTACAGTGCATAATTCAAACTACAATGCATAATTCAGAACTACATTGAAATTGTTTACCGATATTGCCAGTTGAAAGTACAATCGATATTCACAGAAAATGCTCGGTATTGCTTTGATACAAAGACGCTCAGTCCGGATTAATTAGAAAACAATTACAAACGTGTTTAAAATCAAGAAAAAAAAAATACTAGTGAGCTAAATTTAGAAAACTTACTTAGTCCATTCTCGACATATAAAGGGATTCAATTTGGACCGAAAATCTCATTACGTAGTTTCGAATTCTCATTAACAGTATCAAAATCCGCTGGGTACGAGATTTGGTTTTGGATGGGGGTTCCAATCTGAATCAATTTAGGATTGAGAAAATTCTCAACTACTCCAAATTACGCAGGTTGAGGGACTTGATTTTGACGGAAGGTGCAATTTGGAATTATCCTCTACATAATGGAATTGTAAACGTTTGCTTGAGACAGGAGAAATAAGATTTTTTTGAATTTGCTTAATTTACGGTATAATAACAGGAAAGAGAAAGATTATCAGAAAATAATCAAATTCACTAGCGTGGTATACGGGTATCAATTTCACAGGGTAATATTGTCAACACTAGGCAGCCTAGGATTTTTAGGAAATTTTAAATTTGGTAGGATTAGTAGGGAATATTTTTATCTCTTTTGGAGTAGTCGGGAGTTTTTCCATAATATTATAGTTTAATATTTAGATTAAATTCATTAATAATTATATTTACTTATTAATAAAAATTCAAAAGATGACACGTTTTCAACCCGTCTCTAATTTATAATAATTAATTATTATTACCTCATTTTATATTTTTATGTGTAGATTAATTTTATTAATAATTATAGTTAAATACTTTGAAAAACTCAAAAGGTGTCATACTCCCAATCCTTCGCATTGTGTCATTGCCTAACAAATATTAATTAATTATTATATTTTTTTATTTAGATTGAATTCATTACTAGTATTTAGTTACATACTCCAATTATTGCAAATATAATCATAATTTACCTATACAGAATATTTAAAATCTAAAAAACAAATTATTTCAACTTTTATTATAAATACAATTTATTTAATTATTTTCATAAATAAGTTTTTTTATAATTAAAATTATTTCTTATGTAAACTGTCTTTTAATTAAAATAATTAATAATTAAGTTTTTTCTACTAATTATATATGATTTATTTATATTTTATATTAGGAGTATAAAATAAAATTATTGAATTTGTATAATAAAAGAAAACTATTAAGTTAGGATAAATATAATAGAAAGAAAATATTAAATTAGACAAAATACAATAAAAGAAAATTATTAAATTAGGTATATACTAGGCTCGGATGACACATAAGCAATCGAAACACCAAATTTTTTATTATCCAAGCGAAGTATACGAAGCAGACACATAGATTAGGAGGATTTTGCATTAATATATACTTGTTTAACAACCATGTATTACAAGGGACTTATCAAAAGATAAATATAACAAATATTTGTGATAATTACTTAATTTTAAACCTAAAATAAAAAATTAAAATAATGTATTCTTAACTCGTGTCTTGTACATGTGTAATCTATTTTATAATTATTATATATATTAAATGATTTGTATTTGATGTTTAAACTAAATTCATTAATAATCTTAGTTACATACTTACAAAAATTCAAAAGGCGTCACATTCTAAACCCGCGCCTAATATCTATTTTATTAATTATTATTATTATTATTAAATTATATTACATAGTAATGTAATAATTATTGATTATATACTTTGAGATATTCAAAAAATGTCATACTCTCAACTTGTGTCATATTTTACTAGTGTCTAATCAATGTTTATTAATTATTAGTATATAATTTAATATTTTTATGTTTACATTGAATACATTACTAATATTTAGTTACATAATTAGATTATTGTAAATAACTCACATTTTACCTATATAGAATATTTAAAACTCTAAAATTAAAATTATTATAAATTATATTATCAATAAAATTTATTTAATTACTTTCATAATAGAGTTTTTATTTGTAATTAAAATTATTTCATATGTAGTTTCTCTTTTAATTAAAATAACTAATTTAGATCTTCTCTATTAATTATAGGGTGCGGATATACGCACCCCGAAAATTTATTAGTTCATCCCAATTAAAAAATACTTCACAAAAATGTCAACATTACTCTCAAACTATAACCACCATATACTACACTTCATGTTCTTCTTCAACCCTCCACCACCACCACCCATGTCATCGCCGCTGCCGCCGCCGCCCCTCGTGTCGCCACCGCCAACAAGCTCTCCGGCCAAGTCCCATGCATTCTCCCTGACCAACCACCTCGATCTCAAACGGAGGAAAACTTGTTGTGTTTCTAATAATGGGTTTCATTTGAAATTCCTGACAGTTACAAACAAATATTCTCTCTTTTGCCGTCTGTTATAAACCACATATGGGTGGGTAGAATTTCAGACAATATGTACTATTATCTATAACATTTGAATGATCTCACAGATGTCCAAAAATGATAATTCATTCCTTAAAAATGGTTGCGTATTCCAAGAAGTGCCAGCCATTATATTTGTTCGAGCCAGAATTATCATGGATTAGTATCACCGATCTCACAGATTCTACTACTTTTCCTCCATTTTTCTTGTTCCTTCTGTATCTATTAACTGAATAGCTTTATGCTTTTACACCACTCTTTTTGAATTACCTGAACCAAGAGCTGATGTGGCTGGGGCGGTGGCGATGCGAGGGGCGGCGACAACGACGACAGGGGTGGTGGTGGTGGAGGGCTGAAAAAGATGAAATGTAGTGTGAGATGTTTATAGTTTGAGGGTAGTTTTGGCATTTTTGTGAAATATTTTTTAATTGGGGTGAACTAAAAAATTTTCGGGGTGCGTATATTCGCACCCGTAATTATATATGACTTATTTATATTTTTATACTAAGAGAGTCAAATGAAAGTATTAAATAAGAAAAAATATAATAAAAAAATTAAATTAGGTAAGATACAATAAAAATAAAAGTATTAAATTAGGTAAATATGAGGCTCGAATGACACATAAGCAAACGAAGCACTAGAATTCTTTATTTGTCAAACGAAACATATAAAGCAGACACATAGGTAAGGAGAATTTTGCATTAACATATGGTGGGGGGGGGGGTGGGCGGGATTGATATTATAACAAACATTTTAATCAAGAGAACAGTCGCATTTGGACGCTTAACTATTGCACCAAAATCAACTACGTTATTAATGTATTTATTTTTAGAGTTAATTATTTTTTGCCCCCGAACTACTTCGTTTTTCAAAATTTACCATACAAGCTATTATTTGTGATAAATTATCATGCAAACTATGCGTAATTTGCTATTTGCCCCCTAAACTAAAATCTTAAACACATTTGGTATTCACTTATCCCGTCAGTTTTATCCCACTAGAAAATAGTGATGGAAAAAAAATGAAGGAATAACAAACGGGCGCAGATATATGCACCCCGATTTTTTATTAGTTCACCCCACTAAAAAAAATCTTATTAAAATACCAAGATTACCCTTAAAATTACTTTAAGCACCCCAACGATCATCTTCCTCCCTTTCAAATAGGCTGAGAAAATTTCTTCTCCCTCTCTGATTCCTTCACGGCGGTGATAACGACGGGGCTCCGACTCAAGCAGACAGTGGCGACAGGCGAAACAAAATAAAATATTTCTTTATCTAAATAATTTCTTTTGCGGCCTTATGTTAGTAAATCAAAAAAATAAAATATTTATCTTAGCCTCTAACATAATCAATTTAGTGAAATTAGATCCGAAATTGGTTCTGTTTATAAAAAATTACTATCACCGTGGCTGTCACGACACCATCGCATGGACGGCGGGTGACGAGTGCGAAGACCTATCGTGGCCTTATGTTAGTAAATCAAAAAAATAAAATATTTATCTTAGCCTCTAACATAACCAATTTAGTGAAATTGGATCTGAATTTCGTTCTGTTTATTAAAATCACTATCACCGTGATTGTCACGACACCACCGCACGGACGGCGGGTGACGAGAGTGCGATGACAGATCGGGTCACTGCTGCGGCTGATTCACTGGACTTACCGCCGGTGAAGACTGTGACCATTCAGACATGGTGGCGAGAAAGGCGACTTTGATGTTGTATGGAGGTTTACGGATTTTATGGCATCAAACGAAGAGGCGAGCGGAGAGATGCATGCTGCTGCTCCTCTGTTGCTGTTTGACGTTATGCAGCGGTGATAATAACCTTGGTTGCAGGCTTGTTAATGGCGGATGAATCGTTTTGGAGGAGAAAAGATAATTAAGTCATGGACAGAGGTTTGGGTTTGTGGTTTTCGACGGTGGCGGATATGATTTTGGGTTTTGAAATTTTATTGGGGTGCTTAAAGTAAATTTAAGGGTAATATTGGTATTTTAATAAGAATTTTTTTTTAATAGGATGAACTAATAAAAAAATGGCGTGCCCATAACAAACTTTGAAAATATATCTGAGCTGAAAATATAATGAATAAGATATAAATATACAAAATAAATTAAAATAATTATTGAATGCCACTTAATAATAAAATTTGTAAAAAAATGTGATAGTAATAATTTATTATTCAAAAACAAGTTGGAATGGGGGATGGAAAAAAAAAGTAAAAAGTGATTTAACATTGCACTTTCTTCAATATTTTCTTAATCATTTTCTTTATAGGCAACATGCAACGCCACGAGAATAGACTTTAACATTTGACATTGACCCCTCTACGGCAAAAAGTTTGTTCATACAGGGCTATTTATTTTTTTCCGTTGTCTTCTGTATGATGTCATGGCTCGCGTTCAGTGCCTTATTTTGCACTTTGAAAACTGAATTTGGTATTCTAAATAGTTAAAACTAGTTTATTTTAAAATTTAAAATGAAATATAACTGACAACTTTTTATAATTTAATAATTATATACTATTAAATACAATATTATAATACAAAATTATTCACTTTTCAAACATAGTTTGACATCAAATACAATATAATAATACATATTTATCAATATTTTAAGATTGATTTTCTGAAAAACTCTTACTACTCAATTTTAAATACCTCAAAATTTTGAATACAATGAAAATTAGTCCACACAAATATTATATTTTAAATACCTCAAAATTTTGAATACAAAGATTTAGTTGGATTATGCTTAAAGCAATTTGCAGAATATAAAGACCACCTTTTTACATAGTCCATCTTTAATTTTTAGTGAAAAATGAATTTTCAAAATTTATTAGGTTTCGTCTGAATATTAAATTTATGTACACAATGAATGAGAATTAAATTTCTACAAGGTTCGAACATATATTTCTAATTAGTTGGGTAGTCTTGCATTAATCTTTATCTATATAGTTTTGTTTTGTTTTCAATTAGATTGAATGAAATTGTTGGATAATAAATCTTAACAAACTTCTAACTGTTAAATCAATTGAGATTTGCCTCTAGGACTTAATAACTCGTGTTCACGTATTTCGTAGGGCCTAATCTCATCACTCGGGCATTGACAAGTAATAATAAAAACATTGAATTTAAGTGTTATATTTAATTACGTAAAGAAATTTAAAATTTCTTTTTGGACAACATATGTTTCATTGTGAGCGGTCTAACAGAAAACTTAATTCTGATTTGCAAAGAATATATTATGCAGATATAAGTATAATTACTGATAAGTAATGGAGGGTCGTATATATAATTATAATGAAATATGGGTTTGGGATGGTGTTTTTCGTAAAAAATAAATATAAATATAAAGGGAAAATGATGATTGGAAAAGTTTTCAAACATGAATCTATTGTTTTAAGGGATAGAATAAGAGATTGTACGTTGAAAATGCATGCATGACTATATAATTCCTTTTTATTGACATTCTTGGCTTTCTCCGATATTCTGGTTAGGGGAATTGTGCAACTGACATGCTGTAAATATGATTTTGAAGATCTTATATGTCAATTAATTATGTTAAACTATAGTATATTTATTATTATTATTATTATTATTATTATTATTATTATTATTATTATTTTTATGAATTTCGAGTAACGTTTCCTTTTCTGAATTGATCGAAGTTTTGTGTAATGATTTGATGTGAACGGACTTTATTATAGAGGGCCCTTTTCTCAACCGTGTTTTTTAAATGTCATAATTAATTGTTGGGTGAATGTTTTCCCATCGAGACATTGACTTTAGTGAGACGGATGAAATATTTAGGTCGCGACTGAATATGCTTTCGTCTATTTTTATTTTATTTCACTATAAAATAATTAAAATAAAAGTTTTAAGGAGATAAAATTCTTTAATAATATGATGATTGAATATAATTTGTAATTTTTTAATTAACTGATTGAATATAAAATTATTTGATAAATAAGATTTTAAATAGAACCCACAAAATTTTTGTGTGCTTGGAATTAATGATAGTGGAAAGATGAGAGAGACGAAATAAAACAAAGTATTTGTATGGTAAAATTAATGGTAGTTGAGAGATCAGATAGTGGAGGAAAAAAGATGAGAGAAAAATGAGAAAAAACTTTTTTTAGAAAAAAATAAATTATATTTTTTGAGTTATAAACAATCATTTGTTTGCTAGTTTTTTTTTTTTTTAGGGGAGGGAAACAAAAAAATTTGGATACTCGGATCGGAGCGACCAATTAGACCAGTTTAATCGGGATTTGGGCGCAATTTTTGTACAATTTACACTATTACAAAAAAATGGGAAATATCTATTGGCATCGTACAAATGGCAAACCAAAAAATTTTGGTTTCTCTCAATTACCAAAAGAAAAAAAATGACAAACAAATGATTGTTTATAACTCAAAAATATATTTCACTTTTTTTCTCAAAAAAGTTTTTCATCATTTTTCTCTCATTTATTTCCACCATCTCTCTTATCTCTCAACTACCATTAATTTTCAACCACACAAAAATATTATTTTATTTCATCTCTCTCATCTTTTCACCATCATTAATTCTCACCACAAAAAAAAAAAAAAAAAACTTTACTTTATTTCTCACTCTCATTTTTTCACCATCATTAATTTCCACCACACAAAAATTTTTGTGGGTCCCAATTAAAAATTTATTTATCAAATAATTTCATACCCAATCACTTAGACTAACTCCAAACAGACTGTCTATCACACTCCCTAAAATAATTTATCTCTATTTTCAGACTTTCTATCCCATTTTACTTTATCAAACTTATGTCAACTCTCTACTTTAGGAACTCCCTATTCTAAGTTTACTCCAACAAAACTCCCTATTAATAAACTTTTTGTCATACATTTATAGGGAGTCAATTTCAAAAATAATGATAATAATAATAATAGGGAGCCATGTTTGCCTCCCTACATTTAGGGAGTTTAAAAAAAAAATGTAGGGAGCTCTTAAATTTGAGAAGTCCCTATAAGGAAGACTGTTGGAGCAAATATCATTAATTTGACTCCTTAAATTGGCTAAGGAGCCAATATAAGGAGTCTCTTGAAAATGGTCTTACTAAAAAAAGGCAAATTATATTCAATCATTATCTCGCCAAATTTTTTTATCTCCCTAAAAAAATTTATTTTTCACTATTTTACAATGAAATGAACGTAGCACATATCCAATCTCACACTAAGAATCTATCGCTGACTTACCGGCTCTCACTTTGGCTTTTCTGATACGTGATTATGGAGTACCTTTACCTGAGGGAATCGAATCATTAATCGAAGAAGATAAGTCGATAAAGAGAGGAATGGCGGAAACCGGGGCCCAGCCCATTACTGTTCATCCAAACAATTTTAAAATGTTAAATAATTAAATAAATAAAATAGTAAATTTACATGATTTGTTTTAGAAAAAATCTCTCGTTCCACCCACACAGTGTTAAAAATAGATAAACTAATGTGGTATGAATTTTAGTTAGTCCTTTTTGGTCCAAAAATGAAAAAAAAAAAAAAACACAAAAAAAAACACCAAAACAATGAAACTTATATATAACTAAAAGAAAACATTCGCTCGGCCCACTTTGTTCTGCCGATTACGCTTGGCGAGGAGAGGAGTAGAGCATGTGCAATGATGTTTTTAGGGTATAAATAAGATTAATAAACAAGATTATGGATAACCTGTTAATTACAAACTAATTTACTAATTTATTTTAAGTGTCATTTCAGAGGTTAAACTGTATTCTATATTACTTGTTATTATAGAATTTCTTATCATTTTTCTTCAACTTTATCCTAATTGTTTAAAGAAATCAAAACAAATTTATGATAATAAAGTAATTATTATTATTACATAGTAAGGAGAGTTTAATTAAGAATATTTTTAATTGATTGAAAATATATTAATTCAATTTATATATTTATTAATTCTTAATATAATCTCTAAACTCTAACATAACACTTAAAAAAACATGATTAGTTAATTATACGAGTACTTAATATTCGGACATAAATATGATAATTGGGCTTGAGGATCTCATTTGGGAAGCTGATTAATTGGGCCGACTTTTGGATACTTCTTTTTGCACATGACACTGGGTTGTATGTGAATTATATATATTTAATGAAAATAACTGTCTTAGTTAATATAGTCAACAACTTATTACTGTACACCCCTATCTGCAGCACACTCTTCCTTGCTCTTGCATACACACCTCGGTACTTTTAAAAATAAAAAAGATAGATAAATATATTCATATTCGAGTAACATTAGCATTCTTCATATGTTATACATGTTGCGCGCAATGCATAGTACCAAACCACCAACCAAAGCTCAAACAAACATAATTAATAATTATTTCTATCTTCAATATATCAAGCTCCCCTTGGTGCCGCATTCCCTCTCTTATAATATTGGGCGCTAAAAAACAAACCCAAAATCCATTTGGTTTTCTCATGTCGAAAAATGACACAACCCAATATAACTCCAAGTATGACACCACATCCATATCCCAAAACAACAACCTGCCAGCAAAAGCCATCGAAAAAGGCAGAGCCATCATCATGAGGAATCGAAGGACGTACATCGTCCTCTACGCATTTTCTCGTCAAAGGTAATCCACACAATCCCGGGTTTCCCATGTAAGAACTATTGTCGAATGTAGGAAATTGGCCAACAGCTGATTGAGGTATCGGTCCGACAAGAATATTCCTCGAAAGGTTCAACTTAGAAAGAAATGGCAGCTTTGTCAATTGCCATGGAATATGACCAACTAATCGGTTCGAAGACAAGTCTAAAGACTCGAGAACCGATGTTGCATTTCCAAGAGATGCCGGTATGTGTCCTGTGAGTCTATTGTGAGACAAATTCAAGTACCTAAGAGAGTTTAGATCCCCTATGGATGGCGGGATGCTTCCGTTGAACTTATTATCGGACAAATCGATGGTCGTAAATGTTTTCAATATGCTCTTCACGTCAAGCTCAAAACCTTTCAATACGAACACCATCGGCTCTTGGTAATACCGAAACCAGACTGTGTTCTCAATGGTTATATTTTCCTTCACATTTTTCATGGCTCCGAAATGTTTCAAGTACGCACTGGGTAAAAAACCGGTAAAGCCATTTCGAGATATATCGAAAACTTGCAACTTGGGAAATGGAACACTATTATTATTGTTATTAGTCTTTGAAGAATGTAATATGGGACCATGAAATCTATTAGACCTCAAGACCAGGACTCGAAGCTCGGGAAGGGTTTCGACCCAAAAGGGAAACTCGTCTTGAATCCCATTATTCCCGACATCGACAACCTGTAAGCTTCGACACTTGGCCATGGATCGGGGCAATGTACCTTTCATTCTATTGCCATTCAGGTCCAGAAACTCAAGAAGAAAACCCCGTGCAAATGTTGTCGGAATGGGGCCGTCGAATCGGTTTCCCTTTAGATGCAAGACACGCAAAGAATTGGTCAAGTTAGCTGTTAAACACTCCGGGATGGGGCCTTCAAAACTATTGCTGGATAGATAGAGCTCTTCGAGTTGTTTGAGATGAGAACACATACCCGCTGGGAGCATGCCGGATAAGTTGTTCCGAGTAAAGCTTAGGAGTCGCAACGAGGAGATATTAAAAACTTGTGGCGGTATAGAGCCCGCAAATTGATTCCCTGACATGTATAGCTCCGTGAGGACGGTTAAGTTTCCTAATTCTACAGGAATCGCACCTGCACGCATAATCGAATATACTAAATGAGTAATAACAACATTAAAACCTTCAATATGCGACACCAGAGACAGATTGTATAATTAACCTGTCAAATTGTTGGCGTCAAGATATAGTATCTCAAGCGTCCTCAGATTTCCCATTCCTCTCGGTATGTGCCCGCCAAACTTGTTGTACGATAGAGTGAGGGCTTGAAGCTGTGAGCATTCCGATATGTTTGACGGTATTTGGCCGTACAACTCATTGTGAGACAGATAAAGCATTTCAAGTCTCGGAAGATTACGACAAATGTTGGGGGGAAGAGTGCCCGACAAACTATTCCCCCATAGAGAGAGCGTTTCCATTTCCGACAAGTTGAAGAGCGTCCAAGGTACAAAGCCGCTGAGATGGTTGTTTTGTAACTTCAAACTCTTCAAGTTACGAAGATTAATTCCGATCTCTCCGGGGACTTGCCCTTGCAGAGGATTGTAAGACAGGTCGAGGATTTCAAGATTCGATGCGTTAGACAGAGAAGGCGGGATGAAACCGGTAAAACTATTGTTTCTAAGTCTCAAGAGCTGAAGTCGAGACAACGAACCAAGCCATAATGGAATTTTGCCACCGAGTTTGTTGTCGCTGAAATCAACAACTTTTAGCCGTCCCAGGCGAACGAGCTGAGGTGGCAAAACGCCCTGGAAATTGTTACCGCTCAAGTCGAGCGAAACAAGAAAGCTGAGATTTCCCAAGTGCGGCACTAATGTACCCGTCAGGCCCATCATGGAAAGGTCCAACGCAGCCACTCGTCGGTGTCGTGAACCGCAAGTAACTCCGACCCAATCACAAACAGAAGCAGAATTAACAGACCAGGTTTCGAGCAAAATATGATGAGAAGGGGTTAAATGAAGGTGGGATTTTAAGGCTAGAAGTGCATATTTATCAGTAGTAATATTGGTTAAGCTCATGCCCATTTGATTATAATGTACCACAATAACTGCTAGTAGTAGAAAGCTGAGTTTTCTTTCCATGGCTTTTTTTTTATTCTTTTCTTATGACAATTATTTATTGCTGGATAGGAAAAATGAGATCATTCATGGCTTGGGGAGGGGTATTCATGGACTCTGGTGGTCAACTAATACAATAAAATTTTGGTACCACAATAACGTTATCCTTTTGGCGAACTCGACCCGATAACCCTAACTTTGACCATTAGAATTTTCCATGTCTTCTTAGCCAATTATATTTTTTGCCAAGTCTTGCTAGCTAAAAATGACACCAGAAGGACATGTCCTTGTCAATCTTATTCTCGATTTGGTTTTTTCTGCATGGATAAACAAGGCACTGATGTCTTCATTTTAAACATATTGCAATTAAAGACCATGAATTTGAGCTTTACAAAAAATATACTCTCTTGGTACCAAAAAAATAAATTTATCTTTTTCATGTATAACTTTATGATTAATTATTTATTTATTGAACATGTGATTTTAATTATCTATCTGATTTTAATTTCTTTTATGATATGTTACTGGTTGTCATTTATCGGGGAAAACTATCTTTTTAACTAATTTTATTATCCACTTTTTTAAGAAATATTGTTAACTATCAAAATATTTTTACTGGGTAAAAAGTAAGTGTAGCTTTTATCATGGTTTATACCCAACAAAGTTGGGTTCGAAGAATTTCAACCATTGCAGCTAGTACATATATACTGGATGGTGAATTACCAATCTAACTTTTCAAAGGAGGAAAATATACTCTCTTGGTACCAAAAAAATAAATTTACTGTTATTTCACATATCATTTAATAAATTATTAATATAGTTAAAGTATTATCTTTTTCATGTATGACTTCATGATTAATTATTTATTGATTGATTGTCTGTTCATTTCCAAGTTAGTCTCCAGATAGAGTTATGTTTGATGTGTTCAAAAAGTCTGGCTACAAGGACATGTGATTTTAATTATCTATCTGATTTTAATTTCTTTTATGATATGTTACTAGTTGTCATTTATCTGGGAAAAGTACCTTTTTAACTAATTTTATTATCCACTTTTTAAGAAATATTGTTAACTATCAAAATATTTTTACCAAGGTATAGTAATGGTAGCTTTTATTATACACAACAAAAAGTATTTGAGTGGGTTCAGTTTTTTGGTTTAATTAAATAAATAATATATTTTTAAATAAGAATTAAAAAAATATCAACCTTTCAAAAAAAGTTGATTTTTTTTGGTGGTGGGACGCGCATAGGAATGACGTCCTGCTCACATTCTAGAAGGTAAATATAAAAAAACCGTTCTAGAATGTGAGCGGGATGCCATTCTAAGGGCGTCCCGAATCTAAAGTGACTTTCTACTCTTTTTTGGGGCTGAAATGAATTTTTTTTAACATTTTCACAAAAAATTAATAATTTTTTCATTTACAAATAAAATTAATTTTATTAAATAATTAACAACTATATAAGAAACGAATAAATTCGAATTTTCACATATTAAGACCTTTTTCACATAATTAATAATTTCATATAAATTTAATTTTTCACATAATTAAGAATTTAACAAAAAATAAATCAATTGACATATTGACAAATTTAATTATTCACATAATTAATAATTTATATGTTTGTGAAATTTAAATTTATTGATTTGTGATTAAATTATTAATTATGTGAATAATTAAATTTGTCAATATGTCAATTGATTTATTTTGTGTAAAATTCTTAATTATGTGAAAAATTAAATTATATGAAATTATTAGTTACGTGAAAAAAGTCTTAATTTATTTATTTTGTGAGAAATCATTAATTATGTGAAAAATCGAATTTATTCGTTTCTTGTTTAGTTGTTAATTATTATAAAATTGATTTTATTTGTAAATGAGAAAATTATTAATTTTGTGAAAATGTTAATATTTTTATTATTTTTTTCATTTCATCCCTAAAAAAGAGTAGAAAGTCACTTTAGGTTCGGGATGCCCTCGGAATGGCGTTCCGCTCACATTCTAAAACGGTTTTTGTATGTCTACCATCTAGATGCCACTTTAGTCCGGGACGCGCCTGGAATGGCGTCCCGCTCACATTCTAGAACGATTATTATTTGTACCTTCTAGAATGTGCAAAAAAATCAGTTTTTTTTGAAATGGTGCTATTTTTTAATTTTTATTTAAAAATATATTATCTATTTAATTAAACCCAATTTTTTTTAAAATGAATATGATTTTTTTTTAATAGTGGAACCCACAAAAACTTGTTTGTGGGCGGAGACTTTCTAAAAAAATGGATTTTTATTTTTGATGTGTCCATAATGTGGATTTGGATATTTATAATTGCTACTACCTAAGTCGGTTAATTTATTAAAAAAAATACACATTCCTTCTCATTATATCTATCGCAATTAACTATTTAAAGAAAATTATGAATGATGATTGATGTTATAATTATGGATATCAAATGACCATTATTCTTTTGTTTAGAAGAATATGAAAAATAGAAAATTTTAAAATTTAACAAATAGAACAGGACGGATGGAGTACAAAACTATCTTTTTCGAATTTTTTACTAACGTGCCATTTTCTAATAATTCTTTTTTTCAATTTCTATTCAATTTAAATGCCAAAAATTCAAATGTAACCCTAAACTAGCTAGTTTACCCTCGTTAACCTCACAAATTTCCTCTCTTCTTCCTCCAAGATTTTCCCAAATTTAACAAAGGCGGTGGCATAAAGCACGTAATTTTGACAGCCATCATAAAAAATCCAAACATCAAAACATTCAACCCTTCCATTAACCATAGTACAGACATAGCCCGGTTTGGAATGTATTATCTTTTCACCAAAGAGAAAGATGGAATGTGAAGCAATATCCAATCCTTGAACTCCCTCAAATTCTCATAAACATCGCATTTCTCGAAGGAAAGATTAGCACTTCCTTTGTCAAATTCGGAGAAATTTGTGCATATAAAAGATAAAATGCCCTCAGGGCCAGAGCCGCCACGTTGTGGGCCTTCTCCGCCATCTCCGTCGTGGGGTAAGCCCCCAACCATAGCTGCTCCTGCTTGGTGTGAACACCGAATAGTTATCACTTTGATCTGGTAATACACAAAAGGTGAAAATTTACTTTTTTGAATTATTATATTATCATTCTACGTGTCTTAAAAATTCATAGGATATAGTTTATTTTTTCAGTAATTATGTTTTTTTTAATTAAAAAAAATAAGGGGAATAGATTCCCTCGCGATTTTACGAGGGGAATTCGCTCCCCCGGGTATTTTTAATTTTAAAAAAATCAAAAAAAAAAAAAGAAAAAAGTATATTAACGATTAATTACCGAGTTGCGCAAGTC